>VDFB02000012.1:14566950-14871812 GCA_007258455.2 Sequoia sempervirens | reverse complement strand
GGCCTTGAAGGAGCACGTCAAGAACCAGGAGAGTGCAAGGGTCAAGAGGACCTTCCAATCATGTCAAAGCATCAATTATGATGTATTGGAGCCTATAATGGCATTTGGGTTGAATGAGTGTAATGAGAATGTTCAAAGTTTCAAGGTTCCTGATAAGGAATTTGGATTAAAAATGCAATGTAAGGGAAAATTAGGTTCTAGGAGTTTTGATTAATGATATTATGCTTAAATGGGTCAAATAAACTTGGATAGTGAATATCCAATGGTTTTTAGGTGATAGATTTTAATAAATCTCTAGTTTGTAATTTCAAATTTTTAAATTTTAGTTTAGGCGGGAAAAGGAGTTTTAGGTGTTTTAGAGGTAATTATGCATTGTAATCAATTCCAATCAGTTGGATCAGTTGGGGGATGGTTCTATAACCCCAAAATGGCCATTTGTATGGAGGTTGGGCGTTTGGAGAAGTGACTGTACGGACTGCTACAGAAAATAGTGAAAAAAAACATAGTTTTCTTGCATTTTCTTGAGTCTTTTTGATGATCTATTGATTCCTTTTGAATTTATAATCAATTGGATGGTTCAAGAACCTATATTTACTTTAAATTAACCTCTTGAATGATCTGATACACTTTTATAATCAGTTCTTTGCATTATATTGCTGACTGTCCTAAAAAAAGTGCAGATTTTTCACTAATTTTGGTGATTTTCATGGATGATTGATCCATTTCAAGGTAGAATGCTGCTGTGACCTGTGAAATGGATCATTCCTAACATGTATCATACAGATTTAACCAACTAATGTGCAGGAAGGAAGAATATCAAGGTGTACACCAAGTTGTCAAAGGGAAAAGTGCTTGAAGATGGAGGCTAGGGTGTAGCAGCTGAAGATATGCCTTAATGAGGGGCATGTTTTTGAGTTTGGATCAACTAAATATGTTTTCCTAATGGTGTAGAGTCAATGAGAAAGTTCTGGAAGTGATTGGAGGGTTCGTTTTCAAGAAGCCCTAGTTTTTGAGGCAAGCTGAGGAGGGGTTTGTGCTGGAGAGTGATAGAGGTGTCATAGAGGGCTAAAAACTTGGATTCGTTGGTTTTGAGTCATTTTAGGAGACTGATGAAAGTTTCATGGTCAGGGGACAAATTTAAAGAGGGGTTGCTTTGTAAAATAGGGCTAATTAGGCCTAATTTTAAGGAAACAGCAGGGTTTGAAGTGAGGTTGTCTGAAAAAATTGATGCCAAGGAGTTGAAATGATGTTTGTCATCACAATCCACATCTTAAACCATCATTATATTGGAGGTTCATTTGCAAAATTTGAGGAAGAAGTCAAAAATCCATTGCCAAAGGCCTAATAGGCTAGATGGCTATGTGAGCAGCAAAAGAGAGTTTTGTATAAAATGGAGGGTTAGGGCTTGAAACCCATTTGAATCAAGTTTGTTCAAGTCTTTTGAGATCATTTCAATGATTAGGAATCACAAGGGAGGCAAATAGGTCTTAAGTGCAAGGTGAAGGCCTTATTTCTAAGTTGGTGTCTAGTTGAGAGATTGAAGAACAAAACTTTGTTAATCTTAAATCTTTGTGTATCTTTTGAGATCCCTGACCCTCTGCATCATAATATAATTTATTTTTATATATAATAAATATAGGTGTTATTTTATTATGGGATATATATATATATATATATATATATATAAATATAATAGGAGATACTTATATATTGATTTTATATAATTATAATTTATAATTTATAGAATAAATATATAAGTAATTTAATTAATATAAGAAATTTGAACCATTTAACATGTTATGTATGATAACTAATTATTGTTTTCTTTTTTAAAAAAAAGGAGCTTAAGATGTTCTTCTATTTATGATACATTGGTTTAATAAAATTGGAAATTAAAAATGTCCACCATAAATTATATTGATCGGATAGTATGGGTAGGGATCTGGGAAATGGAAATCAATATATTTTGTGATGTGTTAAGACTTAGCATGGTTAGGGTAGTTTTGTTTATTTAGAATCATTAGCCTTGATTATATTAGTAATGGTTTGAATGAGTGGATTGTGATTCGAGGAGAAATTATTAGTTATTGGTGTTTTCCATTATTGAGGATTGATTTAAATCTCGAGTGGGATAGTTCTTCTTTTGTTAACTCTCGATAGATTTTACATAACTAATCATTGAAATATAATATGAGTTAAATATTGAATCTATGGCATAGTATAACAATGTTATTAAACCTCAAACATAAATTAATCCAGGGAGCTTGATGTGGTTAGACATAACCTAGTTTGGTTAAAATTGTAGCTTAGGTCCCTGATTTCGCCATGAGGGTAAATCCTCCACCCCTTTTCTACTTAGTGGGCCAAATGGGGGTTGTCCTATGTGCAAGTTTCCTATCGAGCTTCCTCTTGGAAAGACACCTAAACTCACTTAGGATAACCAACCTCTATAAATGGTGTGTGAGAATGTTGCACACACCCACTTAGATTCCCCTCTCTTTTGCTCTTGTGTGGTAATTGGTCGATGGTGTTGCATATGTAATGTTTACTACTATTATCAATACTTGAGTTATGAGGTTGGTGTGTTATCTTATGTAGTACACATCTTATCTTGGAAAACATCTTATTGCTTGAAAGCATACGTGTTTGTTTAGAAAAAAAATTGGGGTTTTCCTAGCAAATTTTTTTTTGGGCATGACACATTAAATTTAGAGTTTGAAAGGTTAATGTTTGGTTGGAAACAAGTGTAATATGGTTGTATTGTCATGGGATAGAAACACTCCCACACAAAATTCCACATGTACTAACACTAATATCCAAGTATGATATGGAAAAAAAGCTTTATAAACTACAATTAAAGCATTAAATAGACAAAAGGAACACTTGAAAATATATAAGATGAACTTGGACATACAAAAATATAAAAAAAGTTGGTACTAAAAGTGGGTTAAAGCCCAATACTAGGCTAAATATGTTCTAGAAGCATCTTTAGAAGATCCAAATACTAAAATGAGGACAATCTACAATGTCAAATGCGTAGACTATGTAACTTTTTGACCTTACAGTTTTCCTCCACTTTATCAGGCTTGTGCCACTATATGATAAAATTTTATTAAAGTAAGAAATAAAGCACTATAATTAATAAATATTGTGAGGATATATAAAAAGGATACACAAAAACATTCTTAATCAAGAATTCCACCAACCAAGAATATGCATAACAATTTGTTAAACAGACAAAAAACCTAAGAAAAATAATGTCAAAAATATAAAGGCTACAAAAATTAGATGTGTTATCAAAGCATAACTTGCAACATAAAGTATGACTACTTATCATATATAATCCAACATACACACCAAAAAAATGAAAGGAAACTAGATAAAACACACATGAAAAGAAGCTAGGAATTAGAAACAAAGACATGGAGAAGAAAAATCAATAATTTTCTTGCATGCTCTATTTCTAGAAAATAAAAAGACATAACTCAAATGTATAAAACAAAACATCAAAGGATAGAATCAAAGGAGTCTATTTCGTACTCATCTTGATCAACAACACTTTCATTATCATCTTCAATGTAATTGGGATCTCCCTTGATTACTAATTTTGGTTGTGTTGATGAAGGATAAGGGTTCATGATATTGGATTGGATGAGGAACAAATAAAATATATGGGAATAGATGATTAGAGGGTAAATGGAATGGATTAGAAGAATGTGGGAGAAGGGCTCTTAATATTTTTTTCAATATCAAAAGATCTTAGATGTGTATGTACTAAAGATCAAATTAGGATTTAGATTAACTCATATTAAGATTTGATTTAAGCTCAAAATAGGATGATTTGGAAGATATGATGGGATGGTCTCCTAAGCTCAAGGATGCATTTAGATTGATTGGGTGATTGTTGGATGGATGGTTGATAGTATCCTCTTAAATATGGTCGAGATCCTATGTCAAAGCTCTATTGAATAGATTTCCTACTTGAGATAGGCTAAGTTCTTAAGAAAGAGAATATATTGATGCAAACTATACATTTGGCTTTAGGTGAAATAGTTTGAGTGAGGGATTACTAACTTGGGATAGGCTAAGTTCCCAAGAAAGTGTTATGATGGATGATTGATTTAGGATTTAGGATCTCGATTAGGTATCTGAGGTTGAATTTTGGATTGTAGATGAATTGGATGTCAATAGGATGATTTTAACTAACTCCTTGTTCAAAGGGGAATATGTTTTGGATAAGTTGATGATGGTCAAGGAGATGAAAGAGATCATTTGGAAATGGATATGGAGAGAAAAAATGATTAGATTACGATTTTTGTTGAAAGGGTTTACTCTTTAGATTTTGTATGGACTATGGATCTTCCCAACAATGGTGTGTATCTGCATATCTAGAAACACATCCACTTAAGAGCATAATTTCCTATCAACAGATCAGAGCTACCTAAATAGGATCGCCTATCTACAGGACCAGCTAAGAACGAGACATATCTACCCAAGAGCGTATCCGCCTATCCATAGGACGAAGTCACCTAAGAAGGATGATTGACTAGTTTGACCAAATGGAATCATCATTGACAGAGCAGAATCACCTATCTAGGGATGAGATCAACTATCAACAAAATTTCCCATGTGAAAATGGATCTGCCTAAGGAAAATGGAATCACCATTGATAGAGTGCATTCGCCTAACAAGGATGATAGTGGGTGACCAATAGATCTGCCTAAGGATAGTGCAAAGTTTCCCAAGAATGAATGATGATTGAGGATGATGAATTACGTGGATCTTCCCAAGAATAGAGCAGATTCACTTAAGGGTTACTGGACACAAGAAGTTACTAGCTAGCAGATCTGCCCAAGAACATAGCAAAATCGCCTAAGGATGACTAGATAAAAATGGAAAAAGGACCAAAGAATACAATCAGAATGACACAAGATGGATGATGATATGATAGATCAAAGATATGCATTGGTAAGCACAAGACGACACACCAAAAAACACAAACCTAGATTAGTCAAGTAGGTGTGTTAACTTAGTGTAGGCCCACTAGTCTAGAGGCTAATATATCAAGATCAATGTGAGGTATCTCGCGATTGAGAGTCGATAGATAGGGATCTAATGGCACAAGGGTTCACCTTTTCCATTTTTTTTGAGGTCTAGAGACCTTCCACAAGGAGCTCTTATATCTACTCAGGGAGACATTGTGAGTAGCTTCGGGCATGATAATGTACCCTACACCATACTAAGCAATAGTTGAAAGGTCTTAAGCTAGAATGATACAAGGTGATCTAGTGCATCCTCCAAATACTAGGATGGAATGTGAGGCACATCTGTGAATAATAGCCTGTGACAAGCATTAGGTTGGGAACATCAATCAAGTTATTTGGATCAACCCTGCACTTCTAGTTTTGTATCACCCAAACATCAAAGCTTCACTAAACACGACATGACTAGATTAGGGCACAAATTTTGTTCTCCCCCCTTTTTATACCCCATCGATTCACGTGGTTTAGGTTGTCCCTTGGGGTGATGAAATCCCCAAGCAAGCTTCCTAAAGGTAAGGAAATACTAGGCATTTTTGATATCCAAACTCACACATAGCACAAGGAGAGAGCATACACGCAAACTAGCACCCCTAGGTAGACACAACAAGAATTGGATTGATTTGTGATTTATGATCCCCAGGCTCATCGAAAGGTGCAAGGGGAGAGCATACGTCAACAAATGATCCCAAACAAAGCACACAATAGATTGATCCCTTAAAATTAAAGTGTTCCTAGATTAGTGATAAAAATATTCTTTGACCATGAACCTGCAAAAGATATGTTAGTAGTTTATGATTTTGGTCTTTGACAAGAGATATCAAACTACATAAGAAGATGATTAGATAAAAAAAGTGATGAAATAAAAATGAATGTTAGCCAAAGGGGGTTGGGACACCACCCTAATGATAGGAGATTTTTTTTTGGAAAGGAAAATGATAAAGTAGAATGGAAAAAAATTACCTAAAATGGATTTTTTTATCTTACTCAGTCACTGATGGAGAGAGAAAAATTGCCTAAGAGTAGAGTGCAATCACCCAAGAACAAATCAGATCCACCCAAATGCATAGTCACCCAAGTACAAAGTGTATCCACCCAAGAGTGATCGGAGCCACCCAAGCAGTGTATCCGACCAAGTAATGTATTTTCCAAAGTAGTGACATATCTACCTGTTTGCAAAGTAAAGCCACCTGTATAGTAGCATATCACCCAAGTAGTGTATCTACCTATGTAGGATTTCCAAGAACAAATCTACCTATGTAGCAGTGGATCCACCCAAGTGTGAGAAAATTTTCCTATGTAGAGTTGCTTTTCCTATGCAAGTCCACCCATGTGGAGCGGATCCACCTCTATATGTGCAAGTCTACCTATGAGCGAAGTTACCTATGTGCACATGCATCTACCCTTGTAGCGTTTGATCATCCACAGATCCACCTCAATGCAAGTGTATCTGCCTATGTAGAGAACATTTTCATTTGTACACACAGATCCACCTGTTCTCTAGGAAAGTGTGTCCAAGTGCTATAAGGTCGAAGTAGAGTCACCTCTATAGAGACAAAGTCACCCGTTTGCAGAATGGATCTGCCTATCTGGAGCATATACACCTCTATGTAAAAACTTGCAAACAAAAACTTCATAGAAAACTAGAAAATGATGTTACTAGACTTGTGACATGGGTCCCATTGGGCGTGCCAAAATGTGTGCAGAGAAAATATGTTCAAAATGATTGATTTAACTAATAAAAATCAATCAAACACAAAATCAAAACAACACTCAAAAAAGGCATATAAATATCAAACAGAAGTAACGAGCCTCCTACTAAGTAGATTTTCCCATGATTAGTTGGTCGATTTGATGTGTGCTCACTAATAATTTTGGTAGCATAACAACGCTTCAATGAAAATGAGTGAGATTTTTGATAAAATGGTTAAGGTTTGGATATATAGGATATGAGGAAAATGGATGAAGTGCTAGGATTACTTGATGGAGATCAAGGGTTAAGGATGATTAGGATCTCTCAAGCCATAAGATTGTGCCAAGTGGCACAATGAGAGGGCTTGAGAGGGAGATTGTACCCTTGAGGGTACAAGGCCCATGTAATTGATGTGATGGGAGGGTTGACCCACTTAATCAAGGATTAAGTGTGTGAAAATGTTTAGTGGGTAGGTTAGGTTGGAATTAGGATTAGGATTAATGCAAGTGGGGGAGTTGGAGAATGTGATATGTGAGAAGGATTAAATAAATAAATAGGATTTATTTATTTAATTTATGGGATAAAAGGGATAAGGTAGGATAGATGTAGATAAATAATTAAATTAAACCATTTATCTTGGGCTAGGACTTAGGAAAATAGAGAATATTAATTAAATAATAAAATATTATTTAATTAATGTAAATTATGATGAAATAGATGAAATAAGGATAAATTGACCAAATATGGTCAATTTTAGGTGTCTACACTAATACATATAATCCTAGTATTTTATTTGCATGACCCATCTAGCAATTGGGTATGTTATCACGTCTAGCTCATCACAACTACTTTTATTCACCTAACGACAAAGTATGCTAGTATGTGTTATTCATAAATGTATTATATAGTTCTTAGCAAAAAGCACACTAGATTTTGAACCATGTTCTACATTTTCCTAACATATTACATTAGAGTTATGTCTTTCTATTTTCTTGAAATAGAGCATGCTAGAAAATTATTGATTTTTCTTCTCCATGTCTTTGTTTCTAATTACTAGCTTCTTTTCATGTGTGTTTTATCTAGTTTCCTTTTTTTTTGTGTGTATGTTGGATTATATATGATAAGTAGACGTATTTTATGCTACAAATTATGCTTTTATAACACATCTATTTTTTGTAGCTTGTATAATTTTGACATTATTTTTCTTAGGATTTTTGTCTATTTAACAAATTGGTATGCATATTCTTGGTTGGTGGAATTCTTGATCAAGAATGTTATTGTGTATCCTTTTTATATATCCTCACAATATTTATTAATTATAGCGCTTTATTTCTTACTTTAATAAATTTTTATCATGTAGTGGCACAAGCTTGATAAAGTGGAGAAAAACTGTAAGGTCAAAAAGTTATATAGTCTATGCATTTGACATTGTAGATTTTCCTAATTTTAGTATTTGGATCTTCTAAAGATGCTTCTAGAACATGCGTAGCCTAGTCTTGGGCTTAATTTAACCCACTCTTAGTACCAACTTTTTTTATATTTTTGTATGTCCAAGTTCATCTTATATATTTCAAGTGTTCCTTATGTCTATTTAATGCTTTAATTGTAGTTTGTAATGCTTTTTTCCATATCATACTTGGATATTAGTGTTAGTAAATGTGGAATTTTGTGTGGGAGTGTTTCTATCCCATGACAATACAACCATACAACACTTGTTTCCAACCAAAAATTAACCTTTCAAACACTAAATTTAACGTGTAACTATCATATGACTTATAGGATGGAATAACAATATTCACCCTCATCCAATCATAACTTGTTAGTAACCTTTAATATTCCCTCCTATTAGGTTATGAAAATTACAATTCCATAATTCTATAACGCTATTTTACCTTCAAGGTCAAGGGTTTTCATTCATGAGGGAAAACAAGGGGCTCATCAATAATTAAGGAGGGTTAAAGGCCAATTAATGAGAGCGGATAATCTCTCCTACACTTTGAGCTTAGCCTATACTTGGGAGGTATTCCTAGAGGTGTCCTAAACAAGATCGAAGCTATTAAAATATAATGCATACTATAAAATTTATAGTTGTATCCAATGTAATTTTAACCTTAAAAGCTATCATTGGGTTAAATGATATCCAATTTCATAAATGACCTCTTATATATTTGATATTGGTGTAATTGCAAGAAGTGCAAGATGAAGGAAACTATACATGATTCACTTATATAAAAAAACTTACAATGTTTTTTTGTGGTGTATCCTCATTTTCAATGTTGAATCATGAACTACAAAAACACTAAAATTACTAAATTAAGTAATTGGTTATATATTTAAGTTTGTTTAAATTCCTATGATTCAATCATCAATTTCCAAGAATTTTTCCTATCCAATAGGTAATAAAGCCACAATTTATAAGAGGAAAATAATGAATTAAAGTATAGAGGAACTAATAAAATAAGAGGTATCAAATACAAAACTTACTTAATTATCCAACACTATATTACAAAAATGCACATATAAAGAAGAAACGAACATTACATAATTTTATGATTCTTTCAAAATATTTTTACATTTCTCAAATATACATTTATTAATATCAACAAGTGTGATAAAAGGAGACCTTAACCAAAGGCTACAAATTCCCTTGAAAATATATAAATAGTATTAGAGATATTCCCCCACTGATACCCTTTACAACACTTCAAATTTCATATACTTCATATATTGAATGTCATCCTAAGAACTGGATGCATAAAGTTTCAAACCATAAAGTTTTCTCAGCACTTGTAAATGTCTATTGGGAAAAATGATCAATACCCTTAATAAAGAAGATACTTACAATATACACCAAAAAAACCATTGAGAAAAACCATGTGAGATGGAGGAGGACAAGGGAAATAAATGAAACCACTATTTTAAATGAGATCAAAGTCCAAGGATGCATCCCACAAAAAATGAGTGGCACAAATCTTATAATGATGGAAAGTTCGTTAGGGAATTACCCACATCATTCATGAAAATATTGAGAAGAAAATATATCGTATAGGAGTGGGTCGTGGTATTCAAAAACTTGACTACCTACTTTTAGCATTCAAAACTTGTTAAAAACCTATCTTTAGACCACCTACCAATTCTTTTAGTTGAACCATGCCTATGGTTTTATTGGTTCACAAACCTTTATAAATTTCACCACCAAATTTCCATATCCTTCATTTCAATTTTATCAATGATTTTTCTTGTCATTAAACTCTATCAACAAGTTCAAGAAACCATGAACTCGCTCACATCATTTTATTTCCTCCCTCCATACTAGCTTTTGAGGCATACATTGAACCTTTAAACAAACAAAGACACAAAACCAACATTTAATGCTTAGGAAAAATATTATACTAAAAAAATTATATGACAACAACCTAAGAAAAAAAATAGAAAATAGAACCAAGACATCCACATAGAAAAATAAAATTTTGAATGTTAAGGAGTTTTACGAGTTCATAAACAAACAAAGAGACAAAAAAAACATTTAATGCTTAGGAAAAATATTGTACTAAAAAAATTATATGATAACAACCTAAGAAAAAAATAGAAAATAGAAGCAAGACATCTACATAGAAAAATAAATTTTGAATGCTTTAACATATGAGTGGGACAAAAATGGGATAACACAAGAAAAAAACTTATGAAAAATTCACAAACATGGGAAAAGACTTAGATAAATTTATAAATCTTTCAAGTTGGGTCCCAACAATGAATTTGGTTGGGGATGTGTGTCTCTTGCAGGCACAATGAGAACAAAATAATTCTCCAAGAGTAGACCAGAAAAAGGAACAACATAATAAAAAAGGACTGGGACAACAATACCTTTTCATAAAAAATAGTGATCATAAGTACATGGGGAAAAATACAAAAGGATAGTGCATGCACTTACAATTCAAAGTGCCTCATTACTTATGAAATTTAATGCTTGAGATGCTCACCATGTGCTAACAGCTCCATAAATTCTCAAACTAAATTATTGATATGATATATATTGAAATCATATGTCTTAGAAATTTCATATTACCCAAGTCATAATGGATCAAAATTCCCATGATTTTTTTGTCTTCTAATTGTCATCCTAGAAGAGAATTGTATCACCAACCTATAATAATCTTGCTAATATCTTCTTATCAAAAAAATTCTTCACTATTTATTTATGTAATAAAGTCTTCTTATGTGCAACTCTCCTATTCTCATCTAGCTCTATCAATTCTATTATCCTTTGAGATATTTCACCATCCTCTTCTTCCTCAACATTACAGAATAGTTAGTAAACAATCAACTCTAGGTTGATTAGTATTTTGTTAGGAAAATTACCAAGTTGATCAAACCATTTATTACACAACCCATGAGAGAAAAGAATTCATTCAAGCTTATAAAATAACTATAATGAAAATATCAAATAAATACCATAATATTACATATTATATACCCTAGTAAAACCTTCAAGGGGGAGAAAACCTACCTCCAAAAGCATCTACACTCAATGTATTATTTAAAAAAGAAAACATTACAACACACTTACGAAGTCTCTCTAAATACTTTTGAAATATTGAGCTTCACCAATGCATCTCTATGTCCCCAAGAATAATGGGTGACCATGCAACCACACACCCTATTCCATGCTTCACATATGCACTAAACAAGAGAGATCAATATAATTATATCCATTGATCCTAGTCATCCTCAACCCTTGATCTCCATCAAGTAATCCTAGCCCTTCATCCATTTTCCTCCTAACCTATATATCCCACCCTTAACCATTTTATCAAAAATATCACTCTTGTGCCATTATGCTATCAAAATTTTGTGAGCACACATCCTATTGACAATCATGGGAAAATCTACTCAATAGGAGGCTTGACATCCGATTCTATGCTGGTTTGAGCTTTCTTGCCTTATCTTGAGTGTTGTTTTGACTTTGTGTTTGTTTGGTTTTTATTAGTTAAATCATTCAGTTTGAACTCATTTTCACTACACATAATTAGCATACTTTGTTGCTAGGTAATATTGATAAGGGTGGCTTAATCCAAGCATGCATTTGTACTTGGGACCACATACTATTACTTTTATTAGAGAATGTTGATAGTGTGTGTGTGTATTGACACATGCGAGTGTGGATATATGACTCCTTTAAAATAATTACATAAATCAATTATATACAATTAATTTAAGGTAGAAAAGGGAATATAAAAAATGTTCCTTGAGAAAAATATATTAGATCATATTTCCCTAGATTCACTAATATTCTACCCCTAAGGAGAGGAAAAGTGATGGTATGTTTATGCAAAATAAGAATACAATACACTTGAGATCTTGTCTAAGAAATGACATAATTAGTAGTAAAGACAATGCCACATATGCATCATTAACATTGCAAGAAGACACACATAAAGGGATCTATATACCTTGGGGTCAATATTTTTTGAGAAATAGATAAATATGGAATACTAGTGAAATTTTTAAACAAGTAGTGAAAAAGAGGTAGATTCTCCAACTTGGGTCAACATTATTCTATGTGTATGAAGAACATAATTCATTGCATCATCCCCAAGGGAAAAATCAGATAAAAAGTAGAAAACACGTAATGTTATATTTTAAAAAAATAGGTTCACTTGAAGGAGAACTAAATGTCCCCATAATTTACATCATCCCCCAAAATACTTTAAGATAAAATATAATACACAATAGAAGAATATTAGGTACAAATAGAGGAATCTTATGACCTTATTTTACTCTTGTATCCATATACTAACAAGAGTAGAATGGGTCCTCTAGGGAGAACTAATCATACAAAAAAATTCACATGCATATCAGAGCACACAAAATAAAGCACACTAGACACACATAACATCTAAAAAATTACACTCACATATTTATAAATGAGATAAATATACAAAGTATACTCATTGAAATCCTCATCCAACAAGTCATATGAGTACTCAAGACTATGTAGTGATGCAAGAGTCAATAAAGGAGGTACCATAGTAGCTTCAAATTAAGTAGAAATGAGGAATTATAGAAATATATGAGGATGATCAACCCCTAAATTTTTGTAGAAGGAATTATCGTTAGTGAATGAGTAACTATTGATGATAAATTGGGAACATCAATAACCAAGTGAAAGATTCACCCATCAAATGAATGGGTTAGTAGCTTGGGTGAAGAATATTTCACCAGTCCCTAATCCTTTATGATGCAAGTAGAAGTGATGATGAGACAAGGATTAAGAGGTTGTGGAAGGTGATACACCTCAATATGAGAGATAATAGATGTAGAAGAAGTTAGAGAATATGGTAAAGGGATTAGTTTAGGTTTGGATTGCTCGTGGGTGGGGTTGGGTAGTTCAAATTTTCATTTTGTTTGTAGTGAGGGAGGTAGGAAATGTCTAAGCTAAATGGTTTTAGGATGTCAAGAAAGGATTGGTGGTGGGAATGGATAAGTGGGATAAGGGATACAAGGATGGCACTAAAAATCACAAAAATTAGGTAAGTTTATGGTTTTGAGGGAAGTAGGAATATTGAGAATTTATGGAATAGTAGGAGGAAGGGAAGAATAGACAATAAAAGCCTCCATTATTTTAAATTTGTTATCATTTTCTTTTCCTTGGGGATTTTTAGTATATGTCGGTTAGGACTAGACTAGGTGTGGGTAGGCTAGGAAGAAGGTGGGGTGGATGCAAGTTAGGTAGCGTGTTGGGTATGGTGTTGATGAGGCCTAGGAGGTCTCTCAAGCCTACTTTTAGAAGTGGATGGAGAGGAGTGCATGCAGGGAATAAAAAGTTAGTGGGCAAGGTGAATTAGAAATATGTGAGGTTGGTCTAGTAGTAGGAGAGCTAGAAGTAGTAATGAGTGGGACAAATGATGAGAAACATAGAGGTACAACTAGTGGATTAGACCTAAAGTGTTGGAAGGAGGTTGTTGAGTGGGGGGGGGTGATATTCTTAGAGACATAAAACTAGTATAAGTTAAAGAGAGTGTTGGTATGAGGTTGAGGTGGGTTAAATATTTTTGGAAAAAAATAATCTAAGAAGTGTCCCAAAGTAGAAAGGCGTTGGTATAGGCTACAAGATATAGTGAAGAAATGAACATCAAGGGGGAATTTAAGGCACTGGTGGATGATAAAAGGGACATATCACATTGTATGAATATAATGATGGTCTAAGAGAATATATTATAGTGTGAGGTGGGGATGACATGACACAATACATCTAGTAATTGGGCCCTACCTAGATTGGAAGGGTAATGAAGCCAAGAGTAGGTATAGAAGTGATATTATATGTATACAAGGAGATATCCAAGGGGGATACAAATCTCTCTCTAACCTAGTGATGCATAAGTGTACCTTTATGACTATATAAATAGGGCTCCCATGATCTAGCATAGTTACATAGACATTTTTGTGGTGCACATGTTCCTTAATGTACATGTGATCATTATAATCATCATTAGCCATGTTGTTTTGCAAGAAGGTGATGATAGATTTTAGAGTGGGATTAACACTATAACTATAGATTCAAACATATAATGTTCCTATCATATTAGAGAATGTAGTAGCCTTAGAGGAAGGGTCCTCACTAGGCTCAAGTAGGTTAGATACAAGATAAAAAATAAGAACAAAAGAAATTGAGGTGACAAGATTTGTGTAGTTGGTAATGTAATGCTAAGGGAATGGGTTAGTATATATTAAAAAATTGGTTAGGGGGCTTGAATAACTTGTTGTCATCATAATTAATAACCATAACCCAGATGAAATTAGAGTCAATTGGGTCCTGTTTGAGATGTCACAAGTTCATGTACCTCTTAGTGTCATGTCTTGGGATGCATTGTGATAATAATACAAGGCTTTGGGATCATATATCTTTATAAGGGGAAGATCTATGTCAAGGGGAATAATTGGTGCTAACAAGACGATATTATTAGAGATAAGATACTAAATAATAGCATGGAGGGGATTAAAAAGCTTAGTAAAGTGAAAGTTTGTTGTGGACATAAGAAATGTGCCTTGATCTAAAAAAAAGGGTGACAATAATATTTCCTTGGTTCACAACCAATGGGTTTTAAGATTTTTGAGATAAAAAGAAGAGACTTATTTTTATAATATGACGAGGGCATAGAAGAAGACAAAAGAGTAGCTAGGGAAGCTAAAGGAAGTACCTCAAACTAACTCACTATTTTTTGGTAGTTACAAAGAGATATGCATAGATGTAAGAAAGAAGAATAATGCATGAGTAGAACCTTATCTTGAATATTGCTAATACATGTTGAACATAAGAATCATGGTTTGGATAAATAATCTAAGAAGAAAGTGACTAATAGCAAAGATAAATTGGTAATATTCTCATTAGGAGGTATTTTTATAATTAATAAGGCTCATAAGTTGACCTATGGGACAACATTCACTTAGAAGTGTTGGAAGAAAATTGGAATAAGTTGATCAAAGGAATTGCTAAAATGATTAGGAAGAGGGTGATACCAATCAAGGGTGTTCTCTTTAAGATATTATGATTTTTTTTTGCTAACAACTTATCATCAAAGAAGAAGTCACTACATGTAACAATGGTCATAGAAATAAGAGTGTAAGGTTCCAGGTTATGATTATTGTTGTCACATAGATTCACACCCTTTCCAAGCACTTAGCTCAACAATCCAATGAAACATGGAAATGCTCCAAGGCTTGTGGGTTTCCCATATCTTGGATTGAATCTCTAGAGAGGGTTGGTTCCATTTGTACTTCACTTAACTAGCCTAACTTACTACTTCTTTGTTGAGGAAAGGATAGAAAATGACATGAAATGAACATAAGACTATGAGGGTGATGCACCAAATGTTTATTGAGACTGAGATTGTTGTTTTCTCACACAAATGTTTAGTAACTCAATTGTTTATACACAAATCTAGTGCTTGGCATATTCATGTATTAGTGTTTTATAGAGAGGTTTATGTTTTGACAATTTTAGAATGAAGAAAATGTAGTGTTCTTAACAACTAACATTTGTTTGCACAATAACTCAAACTATAACCTACACAAAATATCTTTTTCTATTTAAAGGTGCCAAAGATAAGATGTCCATTTGAGGATTCATATTATGAAATCATAGAAATAAGCACCCATTACCAAATTACACACAATATAACATACTATTTGAAGGACAAAATGTTGATATTTATTGATAATAAGGTACTATAATAGCAGTACAAGTATGAAATTGTTGATATTGCTTGAAAAATGAAAGTTCTACATTATATTTTTAGTCTTCAAAGATTTTTTTCTGAGTTACAAAACAATGCATCTTGTTGGAAGAACTTACAATGTTACAACCCTTAGAAAAAAATTATCATAACTAATTGTAAACTATCCCTAGGCGTCCCATATGAGAGCTATTTAACAACTTCCTTTAAATTGCCAGCTTGTAATAAAATAAATAAAGACAAGTGTCTTGTCTTTTGACTTGGTCAAAAATTCTCCAAGGTACCCAACTGCTGCTCCACCTTTTTTATCTCCTTCAAAAAGTTCCATGATATTGTTGGTTGAAGACTTTTGACTTTTTCCATCTTGAGATGTTCCTATATGGTTGGGAAAGTAAATTACTTAGTAAACTATTGCCTAGATACTCTCAACCAACTATTCATCTCCTCCAAATTTCTTTTTATGCTTGCAAATTGCTCATACCGACCCATAAATTTCTCCAACCTATCATAACCTCCTCTCAAATTACCAAACCTAATATTCCATACTCATAAGACATATGCTAGAGTTTGAAATTATCAAAACAGTCTAAAAGGTGTGGGAGAAGTTCTAAGATTAGAATTTGACACATATTCTATTCATTTACAACTTCTTCATCCCATCTTTCATCAAAACTTTCATAAGTTACTATCATATAGAGTCATCATACACCATCATATCTCCTTTTACCTCTCTATGTTGACTTTGATCCATATGAAAGTCTTTTCTTATAAACTCATTATAGCCTTCTCTCTTAAATCATGGGTTGTTCTATCATAATTCCTCTTGCCACCTCCCACACCATTGCAGCCTGTCTTCTAAACTCTATCATATTCATGGATTTTAGACTATGCACTTTTTTATTGTAGGCTTCCTTATAATACTATCACCTGTGTATGACCATTTTTGAGTTTCTCTTTGTAGCATTTACACTATGTTTTTCTCCCCCTTAAGGAATTCGACCTAATTGAACACCTAATTTCCTAAATTATGCATTTTGTGGCCCATTTTATCGTTTTCCAATAATTTGCAAATACAAAACAAATGCATTCATTTAATAATTTTCCCCCGACTCTTTAATTCTCAAAAAATAGGTTCGAGACACTAATTCCTAGGGCACATATGTCCCCCTATTTTGGCTCCAAATTCAAATATGTTGGAGGTGTCAATTTATTATTTCAATTTCAATGTCCAAAGTGGGTTGTCAGAATTTAATTTTTGGGAAACTAGAATAATTGTGTATAAATACCTAATCATTTCACTATTTAAAAACTAACAAGCAATTATTGAGCAATTTATGATCAAGGAATTTTCAAGAGCATTATCAAGAAATTCAAGAGCATAATTTTAGTGATTTATTGTAACAATTCAAGATCCAAGCATCATGTCAAAGTGTGAATGAGTTCATTCATGTTTATGTTATCACATTATTTGTGAAGACCAAACCTTGTAGGTCTCCAAGCAATTCAAGCAAGTAAGATCCAAGCCTTGAAGAGATTTGTATGACTTCAGTCCTTTAAGGAAGCTATTGAAGGGTGGTGAGTTGTATCCCATTGTTGATTCATCATTCCTATTTATCATTTATCCCTATCCCTCAAAAGGATATGTTTTCTATCATTGACATTGCCATTATAGAAGTGGGAACACTAACACGGGGTTTGACTAAGGAAAACCCCTAAATGACACAACCCGTCCTCTCTCTTTGAATGTATAGGTTTCAGGTCTGAAGAGGATTGGAGGAAGTTTGAAGATTAATTATTTATTGTTGTAATCAAACCATACATCTTGAAAACTCACGGAAACTCAGTTACAAAATTATCTGATGGTGATCTAACAGTGCGACAAGCGAAAAACAAAAGCTCTAATCTAGCATCCAAGGACTATGAAATTAGATCTGGAATCTCTCTACATGGACATAGGCACCCTAGGTGACTTAGTCCAATATTTTTAGCCCCAAAATTATATCACAAATGCATAGTGTCCTGCTTAATCTATTTTTGTAGTATGATTTCCTCTGTGATTTTCTAGATTTGCTATTTTTACATCAAAATATTCATTTACATCATTAGGCTATTTAAATCATTGCATATCATCCTTATATTTATAGTGTCATAAAATTGCATCCTATGGAAATTTCACACTTGTGCATTTAGCCCGCCACATTTATGGCACCTATCCGTATTTATGACAAGAACCTTATGAGTCATAATTTTGTGATTCCAACCCCATAAGGGATAATGATGAAGTGTTAGCAGCCATCCACCTCATTTCTTGCAAAGTTGTGAGTTGGATACCTATGCAATGTGCAAACATTTGCACGACATGCTAGTGTCCCCAAACTTTACGAGCTTAAATGAGGGAATCTTGCGACCTTTTCTCGTGACATGCATTGTCATGGAAAAATATTGAGTGTAACGGATTTTCCCACCCATGCAACCTCACAAAATTCTCCTTTTTTAGTCATATTCTTGTTCATTCACACACACTCTCTCTCACTCTAACCTATATTCCCACTTCTTTCTCTTCTTCATCTCTTCTCTATGATGAAGCTCTACCAGATTCATGTCTCGTTAATAGAAAATGATCTCTTATAAGTACTCAACATCAGTCTATCAAGCCAACAGGGAGCCACATACTCTTGTCTATTTGTTAACATATGTGTCTTGTCTATTTATTGGTGATATGGGTTTTCCTCCATAGCAGGGTTTGATTTTATCACTCATCTATTTATTTGTGATATGGGTTCTCCTTCATAACAAGGTTTAATTTTATCACACATATTGTCTACTTTACTTTACATCTTTTCTATTTTTTATCTATCTAGCTATCCATGGAAATGAGGGTTTGATAGAGGCAAGCCTCAAAAAATCCCCACAATTTTCCTCATCCTCCTTGTGTGTAGGTTGTTTGTGTGAAGCTTTGTGGGAGGCTTCATAGCGCATGGCCTTTCATGAGTTAACGTTTACCTTCCTAGTCATTTCCTTTCTTTGTAGATTTCTATTAACTCATTAGAATATTCAAATTTTGGATTTTGGGTAGAGTAGATTTTGTGAGCTTTTGTGTACAAGTTTAGCTCCCTATCCATACAAGACGCCAGCACATCCCTAATATGACAATGCATCTGCTGTCATCTAAGTCTAGTGCTAATGTCCTTTGGTCAAGAGATTGTTAGATTGTATTATAGGCTTGTGTAGTCTTCTCTTTTGGTCCTCAAAGTCCATCTGAAAACATATCAAAAACTCTCTTTTAAACATGTTTTTGCAATCTCTTTCATCTTGAACCTCTGTCACTTAAACTTTTTTCATTGAGGTGACTAAGGGAAATTCGCTCCCTTTAGGCCCTATTTTTCTTGGGACTTGGGAGTAGTGAATCACCTCCTTCACATTTTGGTGAGCTTGACATGAATCAAATCATGTTAGATCTTTTTCTTCAAAATTTTAATGCTTTCAATAATTCTTTTTGTAATCAATAATTCTTTTTGTAAGAAATATTTCAATATGTTAGATTATGCCTTAGATGATTTATTATAGGAATCCTCTCCTATTTATAGATATCTTAAACAAAATTATTCATCACAATAATCTACTTCACTTCACGAGTCAAAGAGTCTATAAATGTAGTTGTAGTCTCTGTAGCTCCTCAAAGGCCTAAGAGACCCATCATTTATGTGACTCTAGCTAGCCTATCTCCCAAAAGAATTCATTCTATTTGTGGGGTCCTAGTCATTATTGACTCATTATACCTTTACACAAGATTCCTGAAGGCTATAGCTCCCTCTTACAATGAGGTAGCTCATACATATAACACTAGGCATACAAAAAATTCACTACCAACAATTTATCGATGGGAAATTCACCACCAACAATTCACCGTGGGAAAATTCATTGCCATGACAAATTCACCACTTGTAAAATTCACCACCAACAATTTACCACTGTAGAAAATTAATAGCATTAATTTTAATGCGGTTAATTTTTCTTGGCAGTGAATTGCTAGTGGTGAATTTTACTTGAGGTGAATTTGTCATGATGGTGAATTTTCCAGTGGTGAATTTTTCGTCAGTGAATTTTCCTAGAGCCATAACACTAGGAGTAATCAACAAAGCTTAAATCAACCCACTTCTTTACCACCTTCTCAACCAAGTCTTCCTACAACACCTAAACTTGCAACTAAAGAACTTGGTGATTATGATCTTGTTGAGCAACTTCACTTTACTCTTTCTAAGATCTCACTAGGGTATTTACTTTAGTTTGATTTGATCTATCAAGGTATGCTTCAAGAGGCTTTGCAAAAGATCCTCTTTCCTTCTTTTGCTAGGCTGATAGATGTTAATGTGTTGATGGCTCATATTCATGTGGATTCATCGAATATTACGTTCTATTTGCAAGAACTCCCACCTCTGAAAGTACAAAAGCAAGTAATCCTCTAATGATTATAGTTAAAATTAATAATATTTCTATTAGGTGTGCTCTCATTGACACCGGTTTGGCTCTCAACATATGTAGCATTGAATTATTACCTAAAATTAAGATCAATTCATCTTCTCTTGTTGCTTCTTCTTTATACATTAATGGATTCACTAACACTAGTTATTAGGCCCTAGGTATGATAATATTGCCTTTGAGGTTGGGACCCATTACTATAACCACTCTAGTTTATGTTATGTCAGGTCCTTTACCTTACAATATTCTCTTAGGAAGACCCTAGATTCTCACTTTTGGGGGTTGTGACTTCTACTTTGTATCATTGTATAAAATTTGTTTCTCATAATGAAGTATTTACAATCAAGGATGACCCTAATTCTATACACCTTTGTGAAATGGAACCTACTGGTTAGGCTTCGATTACTTCTACTCTTAAAAATTGCATCCCTTTGTTATCTTCTAATGTGTTAATATCCTCTTCAACAATGCCTGCTTTGAAGGCTACTCTTGAGACAAATGTCCCTAAGGAAGATCATCCTGGAGTGGAGAATCCTAAGTCTGCCCCTTCTACTTCTTCTTTTGAATAAACACATGTCTTGGTGATGATTGGGGGTCCTTGTATTTTTTTGATTTTTTCATCAGAGAGTACAAATTTGACCCTATCTCCTTGAAATTCCAATGGTTTCATATACCTCTATCAAGAAATCTGGTTGTCCTCCCGCTGAGGAAAATAATCAAGCTCCTATCAAGGAGAATGATTGTGCCCTTGCTGAGGAAGATAACCATGCTTTTATTAAAGAGGCTAATGTTTGTAGTCCCATCAAGAAGGATGACTATGATCCCATAGAGGAGTACGATCCCCATTTCTAGAATGATGCTCTCTATGTAGATACTCCTCCTCAAGATTTGCAAATATGTTACAACCTTGGCTTCAAACTTCTTTCTAGATATGACTATGGAAATAAGGGTTGTGGGCATAATGAACAAGGCATTCAAGTCCCTATAGAACATATACCTCACACATGTAACTTGGGGCTTGGTTGCTCTCATGAATAATCTAGGCAGAAACCATGGTGGAGTGTCAAATTGATTTATGTCAAACCTCTCAATCTAGTTCATCCCAAACTAATTGAAATTAAAGTAGAATCTAACAAAGTTCCTTTAAATGTTTTCTCTTTGGAGGAAGCACTAGAAGAATTCTTAGGTGTCTACTCTCACTTGCCTTCTTATCACCATAAAGAACAATTCTCGTATCACTTGAATAAATGAGCATAGTTTGGAGAATCCATTGTGAGTATTGATGAGAAGGCTCCTTTGTCTAATGTGGATGATGATGTTCCTATTTCCAATCCTAAGACTGGAGCACTCTCCTCAAAGGAGAAACTACTGATGTTCTCATGGATCTTAAGTCTTCTAAAAAGGTGATTAAGATTGGGAAATGGCTTTCTTTAGAAGAATCTAAACAACATTATGAATTGTTGAATTCTCATCCTAATATCTTCTCTTGGTCATATGAGGACATGCTTGGTATTGATGAGTCCGTATAAAGAAGCTTCTAAAAGATGGATTTATCTATCCTATTGACTATTCACCTTGAATATTGAATATTATTGCTATCAACAAGCCTGATGTCCATATTTGCATATGTATTGATGTTCACCATCTCAATAAAGCTTCTCTTAAGGAAGATTTTTCATTGCCTAATATTGATATGATTATAGACTTGATTGTAGGCTATGCCTCATTGTTTTTCATGGATGGCTTCTTAGACTATAATTAGATTCATATTAAAGAATAGAGGAGCAACTTACCAATGGGTGATGATCCTTATCTTTCATGACTTCATTCACAAGATTCTAGAAGATTGTGTTGATGACATCTTGGCTAAATCTACGAATCGTTAAGATCACATTGAAAATATTCATCTTATTTTTGAGAGGCTTTGAATCTATAAGATGAGATTGAATCCTCTTAAGTGAGTCTTTGGCATTGATACTGGCAAGCTTTTAGGGTTTAATATTTCTCATCATTGAAGTGAAGTCAATACAAATAAGATTGATGCAATTGTTGACATGCCTCCATCTAAGAAAATATCTGAACTACGTAGTTTGTAGGGGAAGATTAAGGCGATTCGTAGATTCCTATCTTAGTTAGCCAATCGTACCCTCCCTTCACATGTTTGTTGAAGAAAGATGTTCACTTCCAATGGGATGATGAGTGAAAAAAAGATTTTGAGTCAATCAAGAGTTATTTGGCCAATCCTCCTATCGTAATGTTGGCTATGCAAGGTATGCCATTTTTTCTTTGTCTCTAAATCACCTCATACCTTAGCAACTTTGTTAGCTCAATATGATGGTGATAGTAAAGAAAGATCGATCTACTACATTAGCCATATTCTAGTCCACTATGAAATTCATTATTCCACCATGGAGAAACAATTTCTTGCTCTCATTTTTGCAATGTAAAAGTTACGAAATTATATTCTTCATGCTGAAACACATGTCATTGTGAAAAGAAATCTTAAACATTTATTCACTATAATTGATCTTTCTGGAAGGTTGGAGAAATGGGTAATGTTGCTCTATGAGTTTGACATCAAGTTTGTAACTCAAAAAGCAATAAAAGGTCAAGCTATTTCTGATCAATTGATAGAAGCTCCCTCATCTCACTCCTTCCCTAATCTAGATTTATTTACAAATGAAGAACTTTTTGCAATGGACCAGAAACTTGTGTGGGAGATGTAATTTTATGGATGGAGATGTCAAGTTGGCTCCAGAGTGTGTGTAGTTTTAGTGTCACCTGAAGGCAGGCCAGTTCCTCTATCTTTTCAAATGGAATTTCATCACACCAACAACATCATTGAGTATGAAGCCTTTATTGCTATCTTGTGTGCTGCAATGGATTTAAACATTAATTGTGTGCTGCAATGGCTTTAAACATTAAACATCTATACATTCATGGTGATTCTAAACTTATTATATAAATCAAATTACAAGAATGTATCAAACCAAGAAGAATAATCTATCTTAGTATCGGGATTTAGCCTTATATTTGCTTGATCATTTCTCTTCCTTCACAATAGAAAGTGTTCCTAGGAGAGAAAATCGACACACAAATGCAATGGTGAGCACAACCTCCCTTGTGTCTTCAGATGATAACATAGAATAATACCACTTTGTGGTCTACATTCTTTGCTTCCCTGCTATCTTAGATCAACCTGAATTCGATACTCTAGTGTGTGCTCACATAGACTCAGATGAATGATTGTGAATGATGATCCTAAACCTACACAAACACAAAGAACAAACACATTATTAGTCCAATATGCAAGTTAGAAACAACATTCCCCATGAAATTCATTTGAAACATGAAAACAATAAATATGTGAAGAACACAAGTAAAAATGCTATTAAATCCTATTTTAATGTCCAAACTCTCAATCCCATGGGGGAATTGGTGCCATTTTGATGTGGAAAATGGCCCTTTCCCAAATCCTTGCAAGCTTGATGATCAATGGTGAAGATTTGATGCTCCTTGATGAAATTTCTCCATAACCTAGCTATGAATTGATGAAAATGGATGAAAATGGATGAACTTGATGCAAAACATGAAGATGATAACTTTGTACAAGTTGTGGATGAAAATTCCTAAGATTGTGGATCCAAAATCAATAAGAGAGACTTCTATTTATAGAAAAGATTGATGGAGGATGAGGCAAAATGGATGAATGTGGGATCAAACACCAACCAATAGCATAATGCCACTTGTCAACATGTGAGTGGACAAAGGTGGAGCACATTTTGATGAATGTGCACATTAATGCAGTTAGGTGGAATTTCAAATTTGGAGAAGTGACAAGTTGGAAGGAGAGAAGAAATGAATTAAATGCCACTTGGCTCAAGAAAAGGACATGTAAGATGCCTTTAATGCCTTGTTGGATGGACAAGTAATTTTGGGGGGAGATTTCAAATTTGAGGAATATTCCATCCTTTTATGCCTTTTTGAATGAAAAATGAAGATTTATAAATTAATTAAATTGATTTTCATGAGAAAGTTGCAAAAGTTAGAGGATTTGATGGATTCAGATTAGGATTAATCAGGATTTGATTAATTTAAATGGAGATTAGCTGATTTGACAATTTGATATAGATTTTAGGATTTAAATAAATCAAAGTGAGAGGAATAATGAATTTAGACTTAATTAAATAAAGTTTGATTTATTTAATTAAAGAGGATGGTGTTAGTTTTAAATCAAATAAAGATAAATTTATATAATTTAAATGAGATGAATTTAGAGATTAATTAAATAAACTGAATTATTTAATTAAAAGAGGGACTTGTTGATGGTCAAAACAACACAACAACATTAAACGAAATATTACTATTCTATTTCTTCTGAAAGAGAAAGATAACACATGGAGATCTAACTCCCAAGGTCCTGGTAATTGGTTCTCAATTATGCTGATTTCACGCAGTGGTTGATATATAACCATAATTTTCAAGGGGCCTTTACTGGTAACAAAGAAAAAGAATGCATAACATCAGGTAGTCTACATTTGGGGGGTTTTAAATAAAAGAAAAAGATAAAACAAAGCTTTAAATCAAAGAAACATGAATAAAATCCTTACGTATCCAAACATGCAGATCAACAATGAGTGTTCATTCTACCTAACCACAACTACAACAAGATGCAATCCATAGAATAAACTACGCTACTGCATACATCCATAATACTAATTCAGATATCATCAATTTTCACTAAACTTACTTCAAAAAAATCATTCACTCATCATCTAAAACACAGATCAAATGAATACAATAACAATTTAATTCACAGATAATGCAATGATATGACCTTGAATCCAGTTCCTTCTATTGACTTTCATCAAATAAAGAACAATTAAGCACAACAAAACCAGTGGCGTATGGATTAATCATATATCATTAACCTTATCAAAATGGATCCAAACTTTAAAAATCATGACATGAAAAACATATGAAAACTGTAAAATAATCAAGCTTTATTACTGAACTTTTTAGAGTATCTTTCTAAAAACATTGAAATCCTAGATTTAGTTTCTATCTTCTATCCTCAGGTGGCTGATCTTTCTTCAATTAGCCGACCTTTACAAAGCAGATTCTAATAATGCATATAGGGTGCCACATGCACTAGTTTCTCAATCATTAATCAAGATCCACAATTCATGGAGTTGAAACTGAACGTAGAAGTGGACTCAAGAACCCCTGCTTTCAAGGTTGATCACTCCATTGTACAAAAAAAGGAAATCTGATACCCCCAAGAAGGAAGTGAAACCCACATATCAGACTCAGAGTTGAACCTATGTCAAAATCCATAAAAAGAGCAGAAGAGCAGATGGAGTATGACGCAAAGAGTCAGTCACTTTTGCACTGAACGCTCAAGGATGTACTCATCAAAACTGGAGAATATCTATTGAAGAGTATCCAAATCTAGCCCATCCAACCAACCACCTTCAAATTTGATTCTTTCAAACTCCGCAGAAACTGACTTTTGCATCTCCTTTAGCTTGATTAGCTCCTTTCTGGCAGTTCTTACCTCCTCCCGGATATCCATAAACTGATCTAGCAATAAACTCTCCCCATCATCTCCCTTTTGCATGATTTCTTCAAATCTACTCCATCTCTCTCTTAGTTTATCCAATGATAGGCCTTCTTTATTGGAGGAATCTAAGTTGATCAAAATGGCCACAACCTCCTCTAACTCAATCATCTGTTGATTCAAGTCCTTACTCATTTGTCGCACAAAATTATTGATGTCCATGCATAGCCCTAGACTTGTATCTTATGATGCTGACAGTATTTTCCACAAAATTTTCATTACCAAGCTCAAGAATTGAATATTATAACAAGGTGGATTTGGGCACTTTGTTGACGTCCTCAAGCCTTTTAACATATTCCTTATATTCATCATCTTGCTTGTCCAAATCCTTAGCCTGTTGGTCCAGATCCTCTACTAACTCAAGAGCAGCCTTATGAATCTTAGAGCCTTCAACAAGAACATCATCAACCTCCTGGATGAGCTTATCCAACCATTTATCCATCATCCCCACCTTTCTTTTCATCTAAATCAAATCATTTGCTTCCCTCTTTGTTAACAAAATTGGGGATTCAGGAGGAGCAACTTATTGAGAAATGGGACTGGAAACATCTTTCAAGAAACCATGGAGCTGATCCAATTGAGCCTTAAGCTCATCCTTCCTTTGCTTATCCTTGATCATCCGAGTTTTGGTTGAAGAGGCCACAATGTCAATCAAACTCATTTGTTGATTTCTTGTAGGCTTTCCCAAATTTACTGCCCCCAACTGATAATCAGTGATTTGCATGTCATCACGAATCTTCTCCATTACAAGTATGGCACATTCAACAATGATCTCTCTAGCATCAGTGAGCCTAGTGGAGTGAAGAACCCCGTCCTTCTTCTTAGGTTTCTCTTTCCTAATTTCTTTCATCATTTCTTCCCAATTCAACGGCTGTGGTTGAACAACTTGTTTTCTCTCTAAGTCTAGTTTTAGCCAAGTAGGAGCAATAGGAGTAGTGGCTGCTTGGGCTGAAGAAGAAGCAACAGTAGTGGAAGACAGAGGTTGCAACAATGTAAGCTTTGGTTGAGAATCAACCTCCTGCACATTTTGTTGATCACTTTGCTCCCTTTCCTGTGCTAACTTTTCTGCTTCCTCTTTGTCCTTTTGATCTTGTAGCCTCTTAGCCTCCAGCTCCTTCTTTAAACATTCCTCTTCCTCTTTCTTCTTTTCTAACATTTCATCTCGCTGCTTTTTCAATTCTTCAACATAGTCGCATGCCTCCTTGGACTTCTTCGCATGTTCAACAATCTCACCAACCTCTCTTTCCCTTTTCAGGCATTCTTGCTCTTCCCTTTTTCTATAGGCCTCCTCTTGTTCCTTGAGTTTAGCTTCAATAGCTTCTTTTTCTCTTCTTTGCTGAGCCTTTTATTCTTCAAGATGATGAATTTTCTGTTGCATTATCAACCTATCCCTTTCTTCTTGAATTTTGAGCTCTTGTTCCTTTTGTTGTTGCTGTTGAGCTAACTCATCGGCTTTCACCTTATCTTCCAACTCCTTCTGCTTGGCTGCCAACTCAGATTGTGCCTTGGCCTCCTCCTCCTGTTGCTTAGCTAATACCTCAGCTTGTGCCTTAGCATTAGCTTCCCTTTTAGCATCCTCAAAGAGTTTCCATTGATCTTCTTCAGTCAATATGTGCTCAGTCCCTACATCATCTGTCATATCCAAAGATTCCAAAGCCGGATTCTCTTTATCAAATGCAGTCTTTTCTAAATCTGTTTCAATATTATGTATCTCAATCTGATCCTCCATTTGTTTTAAAACCTATGCTTCATCATGGAGAGATCCCTTTCGTAATTCTTGGCCTAATTCCTATGCCTCAGAGGGCTGAGTAGATGCCTCCCCTGCAGCAGATGCAAAAACACCCACCTCCACAGTTATTTCATCTTCTTGTACCTCTGGAAGGTATTGAGGAACCACCTCCTCTTCTTGTGCACTAGAAGGCATAAACTCTAAAGGCTCCTTAGGTGCGGTCCTTCTTTTTGCCCTCTTATATCCTTGCGTGGTACCTACAACCTTCCTCTTCTTGGATGATGTAGCCTCGGTCTGATTAGCTCTCAAACTCACCCATTGAATACTCCTATCGAGCACTGGTCTTGCAATCTGCATTATGTCAATTGTCTCATTCGCACTCCAATCTATTGGATCAAGATCCTTAGTTCCAATCTTGTTTGCATCATACCCGAGATCCAAAACTATCCCATCATTGGATAAGGTGTCAGGAATGTCTTCCTTTATCCCAAACTCAATCATGAGTGGGATAGGTATCCTTTCATAATTCCTCTTCCTGAGATCATACTCATCTTGTAAGTCCTCCCAAAAATCCTCCAATAGATTAAAATGCTTCTCAAAGACATTGGGAAGCAAAACCTTCATCTTGTGTTTGGGGTCATAGCATTTCCTGGTAGTGTACAAGCCCAACTTCAAATAAACTAATTCATCACAAACAGTCTTAGTTGCCTGAATGTGTGGACAACAAAAGCCCCCCAGCTTCATTGGAAATTTATGGCAACCTGTCTTGTGTTTGTTGCTAAACTGGAGATTCACAACCAAGGCTTGATAAATAAACTCCATTAGGATGATTCTATCACCACAACACCTAGGTAGCAAATGGGGATGACCATCAAAGCCTGCTAACCTGAAATAGGTGAATGTGGGGTACTGGATAAACCAATGTCCCCATTCATTCACAAAAGCCATTGCCTCCCAGCTAAGTCTATACCCAACATCACCATTAAGCTTGTTAATTATGACATAAAGAAAGGCATCATTAACCCTTCTATAATGTTGCTCTGATGCCTGCAAGGTGAGCTGGTTATAATACTCCCATACTCTCTTCTGTCCTTGGGCTTCCCCCAATATACCTACTGTCTGAAGTCCAGGAAAAATCCCCACTCGGGCAGCTGCATAAACCACATAGGAAGTCATAAAGAAATGCTTGGTTTCTCTCACCTTTATCATCTGATTGTGAATGTTGTCTGGTACTATCATAGACTAGTCAAATTGTTGCCTCCCATCCAAAATAGTTTGGATGAAAGGAAACATCCATTCTTTAAATAACAAGGCATCCCTTTTACCAAACACCGTAGAGAGGAACATGATTATATCTCCAATTTCTTTACTAAAGTCTGCCCTCTTAGGCTGGTCTGGGAGCTTGATCAGAGACTTCTTCTCTACCCTCATCCAAGTCTTATTCATATGAAATCTATTCCTCTCCTTGTTATCACTGTAAAGCTTTAAAGCCTCCGCTTCATTCAATTGCTTAGGATTCTTAGGATTAGGTATATGAAACAGGAACTTGATCATTTGAGGCGTGAAGTCAATAATGAAATTACCCTTCACATCCACACACTACCTAGTAGCAGGGTTATATGCTCCAGTTGCTGCAAGAATCAACTCCGAACATTGGATAGACAGGGGGAAGAGTGCCACATGTGCCAACCAGGATTGAACAATCCTTTCTGTCCTTCCTGTGATCTGCTCTTTAGTGAATGTCTCCTCATGCAACTGTTCATAGTTGAAAGGACCCAAATTGGTGTCAGTTATGTCAGTCCAGTCGGAGTCAATTTTGCTAGCCGTGAGGACGACTTCCCTATGCTTACACCTCAAGGTATACGGGAGCTAATCCACTTTGACCTTCTTTGGCCTAACTCCTTGCCATGAAGTTTCACCTGGATGGCTCCTTTGAGAGGCCTCATCTGATGCTCCCGACATCTCTTAATACCTGCATCAATTTCTTGTATTATATGAACAAAACATCTAAGTTAGTCAATGATATAATCCCTACCCCATCCTCCTAAGATGATATTTACTTGGTCAAATCATGCCTTTATCGGAGGCGGAATCGTAGAAGTATCAGGCATAAACAATATTTCTTATCTTGAGGCGGGGCTGGGATCAGGACTGGATACATAACAAAATAGTGTAAGAGGTGGAACCGGAATGGGGACAGAACCAAAACATAGTCAGAAGCGGGAACAAAACGAGAATCAGACCAGAACCAAAAGTTAGTTACCAAGTTCAACTTCCCCTTTGGACCCACTTCTGACCAGAGTAAAGATAGTCATCATAATAATGAATGTGAGTGGAATAAATTCAACAAATGAAGAGTATTCAAAACAAGGCGGTCACATGAACGAATAAACCCTAGGTCATATGGCCCCCAATGAAAACTATAAATAACATAAATTAAACCTCCAACAACTCCTTCATACAAAAGTCATTAAAACCATGAACATGTTTATATTGCAAAACCCTAATTTGCTCGATACCCTATTTGCAAAAAATAGGGCACAATGAGAAACCAGTACGAACAACCCAAAACCAACGTGATAAAACCATAACAAGGTCTCAAAACAAAATTCATTACCTAAGCAAGGACACCCCTTCAAAATCGAAACCCTAGTCAAAACCAAAGCACGACAAAACAGACCTGTCACGAAAGCGATAGCAAAACAAACAACAAAAGTAAAACGACGAATGGAAAAGCAAACCCAACAAAACAGAACATAATGGAAAAAGAAAGAAACAGGCAAACATAAACAAAAGAACAAAAACAAACACCAACCAAGCAACCAAATTCACAGAATAAACCCTCTTGCGAATACGCAAAAATGACACAAGCGAAAGAACAAACGAGAGAAAGAAAAAGAAAAGAAACCTACCTCCAAAGGCTCCTAAGGATTAACCAGAAATTTTCCAAGATTCACTCCGCAATTCACCCCCGCGATCAAATCAATTCTCTCAAGAGTTTCCTGGTCGTAATTTGCTTAAACACTTCGCATAATAGTAACAATGAGGTAGTTTAAGCATAATTAAACCTTTAATCAATAATTCGCGCGTGCCAACAGGCCGCATTTAATTCCATAAATGTGGTAGATCGGGGACGGAACCAATGACGTGATCAGACAGTTAAGCCAAGTCAATGGAACATCAAAAGGTAAGGTGGGCACGGGGCCGGGTCGGAAACAAGATAAAGAAACTACACAAGGTTCCCTATTTCATTTCCAACCTCGGATCCGGCCCCGACAAAAGGACCGACTGAAAACAACAAATGGGTCACGGGAGCGGAGACAAAACTGAAATGGAACCTTCACAAAGTTTAAAGTTCCATTCTGGTTCCAGATCCGGTCCTAACAGAAAGAAAAGAACAACACAAGAACAAGGGAAGTGGGACCGGAGTGAACACCAGACCTGACCCAAACAACAAAGAAAGCGAGAAAGAAAAAAAGAGCGGAAGCGGAGTCGGGACAGGAACAAAAAATGGAAACTTGAAAACTTCCCATGTGAGTTCCAATCCCGGCTCCGCTCCCGGGCGAGTAAACAAACAAAACACAAGGAAACGACCAACAAACAGAAATATAGACCAACCCAAGTGTTAGTCAAAAACAACCAACCGAACAAAGGAGAAAGAAAAGAAAAAGGTGGAGTCAGAGTCGGAACCATATCCGAACTAGAAACCTTGAAATAGTTCCATGTCTAGATTTGGTTCCGGACTTGCCTCCGACATAACAAAAGACAGACTTAGGAGCAAAAACAAAGAACTCTTAAGACCCAACCAAACAACCAAAGACGACCAAAACAAAAGAAAGAAGGGGGACCCATTTTGTTCCAAAATAAAATAAAATGGGGTGGTTATGCAAGTCATAATAAAACTATAGGATTAATTAAACAAAGTGATTTATTTAATTAATAGGAGATGGTGTCTTAATCAGATAAATTTGATTTATTTAATTAAGAGATGAAATGTGATGAATTTCATTAAATAGAGATTATTTAATTAAATGATTAGTAAAGGAGATGATTTAGGATGAACTAGTGTTAGTAAAATCAGGATCAGGTACATACGATCAATCGGTATATTTTCCATGTCTACATTTTGCCTCTCTTTGAAGCAATGTACCCGTTGCGTTGGTTCAAAGAATAAACTACCGTGATCAAAATTCAATTTTTTCAAAATTTTTTTTTAGATGCCCGACTGCTGCCCCAGTGAAAGAATTATGCTGGTATACTGCCCCCTCGAGAAATTAGATGAAAATTTAGATTTTTGAGTGATCTCGCAAAGAAATAGGACAAGTTGCCTGATGAGTCCGGAAAGGCTACAAGATGCCAAAAAATGTGTCAAAACGTGAAAAAAATGATGCAAAACGAGCCTCGGTTGGACGAAAACAGGATCGGGGGTCTAAAACCCTAGGTTGACAGCTAAACAAGGTCAAAAAACCATAGTTTTCATGCTTAAATAGCCCTCGAGGAGTCACTTTCAATTCATTTGCACATTCAGCCTTTAGAGATTTGAACATTTTGAGCCTTGACCTTTGTTCGAGATGGCGCGAAGAGTGCTTCCACGACACATTTCAAAGCACATGCAAGTCTTCCAGCGACTACCAGGCGCAAGACCATTGGTATGTGACCCTACCCCAACTTGTTTCAATTTTTGTGCGCATTAATTAGGCTTAGAAAGTCAAACAAGTTAAGCGGTGTTGTTTGGCACCGCTGAAAAGGTATAATCGGCACCATGCGGCCTTAAAGTGCACCGCTTTTGAGTCCTGCAATGCAACATCATAGTTTGGCAATTAAGGGTCAAACTCCAAATGCTGATGTGTATGCAAATAGCGCCGCCGCGGTTCAGTTAGGAGATTAGGGTTTAGGGTCAAACAAAAGCGAGGTCAAACAGTGCTGCCGCGACAGAGTTTGGAATTTAGAGGCTTCCAGCAGGATAGTTTGGAGCTTTCAAACAATGACGCAATTGCAAACAACGACGCTTTTGCTATTTTAGTTGCGAATTTTTCAAACAGGATCCTGATTTTTTTACGAAACTTGACACTGTGGCTTTACTAGTGCAGGACGACGTAGAGCCAGTACATTCACATGAGCATAGGTCCTCGATTCTCAATAGACTGACTGGATTGCATGAGCTACTTCAGGAGCACCTTGGAGCGATAGGGCTATGGTATGTCGAATACGCTCCTGCCATCAGGACACATCTAGGCATGATGACTGCACTGGTGGAGAGAGGGCACAGTGAGACATCATCTTTTCACTTCCCTACTAGTGAGCTGACTGTCACCCTAGAGGACGTCTGGCATATTCTTTGTTTTCCTATCCATGGTGAGAGGGTCATTTATGATATGGACACCGAGACAGATGCCTACTACAAGGTTATGGGACTGGATGAGATTATTTTTGTCGAGGTTCAAATCATGCTGGAGTAGTACAGAGGTTAGGTATCGACATTCTGATTGATTGTGGCCGCTATCATCTCAGGCCTTGTGGCACCAGATTAGCGTGGTTGATATTTTAGTCCAGGATGGGGCCTAGCCTAGGAGTGGATGCTCCATTGGAGAGAGTGCTTTGCATGGGGACCAATGATGTTGGCCTCACTCTATCATGATTTGCATGAGTTTGGTTACTGCGACAACAAGGCCATCAGGGCTGAAGTGACTCTCCTACACATTTGGGCCTGGGAGCACATTGACGTGCTTTTCCCATGAGTTATAGTTGTTGATGTGAAGCCAGATGATCCAGTGGTCTAGAGATACAGGGGTGGCTTGACTTTCACCCATACAAGAGTGAATGATATCCCTCACTAGAGGAGGGCGATTGATGAGATGACCAGCTTTACATGGAGGCCTTGGCTTGGGATGCCTACCTGGTGTGATGAAGTACAAAAAATTTTCTTTGTGAGGCATGACAAACTTATGCAAGGTAGAGAGCACACTATGATCGAGTGTTATCCACCAAATTGGGTGGCTAGGCAGTTTGGAGATACTCAGAACAAGCCCGATGACCACTAAATGGCCATATTTGCTCGTACTTTGAGGGAGACTACATGGGGTTAGATGATCCCTCCAAAGGATGTGATTGACAACTTCAGACAACTGGTGGAAAGGCCATGGCCATATGATCAAGGGCAGGCAGACCCAAGGAACACATAGGCATATCATGATTGGCGGAGACCCCAAGGCCAGACAACAGGGCAGGGGAAAGGATGAGGAGTCCAAGGAGACGAGGATGGAGACAGAGACAAAGGTAGAAGAGGAGGAAGAGGAGGAAGTGGACCACCTCCAAACCAGCGGGGGAAAAGGGATGGGTAGAGAGACGTGCAGAGAGATGGGCACTAGTAGAGGGATGCCCCGAGGGACCCACAACAGCCTCTGAGAGACCAACAACAACCACCACCACCGCCATCACCTCATCCAGACCAAAGGGATGTGATGATTTGGTAGCTTTAGGCATAGGTTGCTACACTGACAGCTGAGAGGGATCAAGCTTGAGCAGAGTGGGATCAGGTTGTGCAACAGAGACAGGTTGCAAAGCTTCAACTAGCATAGGAGGTGGGCCACTGGCAGCAACTTGAGAGTATGGCAGTCATAGCCCAGGGCAAGACAGTCCCGGTACACATGTACCGAGATGCAGTGAGAGAGGTAGAGTACTATTGAGTACATTATCATCAAGCAGTGCCTCGAGTGGCCCGAGTGCCAGATTTCTCACAGTAGACAGGTAGAGGCAGGATTAGCCCGAGAGACAGCCGGGTGAGGGGAGTAGCCATCAGGGCTAGCTCACATTTTGATCAGAGACATCATTCTTTTTGCGATCCACGAGCTCCATTTTTTGATAGCCCTGTGGGCATTTGTATACATTGATTGATACACACATTTGATCCTGATTCTTTGTACCATGACAGTTATTTTATTGATGATATATGATATGAGGTGATTTGATCCAATATATGATGTGTTCTATTTTATTTATGCATGATGGATGGATGTACTTTTCTATATGCGATGCGATGATATGATATGACTTTATTTTATGTGATGTGATGCAATGTATGATTCTATATTATGTGATGCAATGCAATGTATTCTTTTATGTGATGTGATGCAGTGATTATGTAGATGAAGGGATGAATGTATTTCTTTTTCAGTATTTTTCTATGCACTTTTTATGATGATGATGTGGATGCAAATGATTTAAAATTCTTAGACTAATAGATCTATATTATGTGCCTAATGGATGATGATGTTGAGATGTTATAACATATTCGTTTTCTTTTTCAGTACTTTTTCCATGTATGATATGATGATGCATATATGGATGATATGTTGATGCCTATATGATATGATATGATATGATGATACTTATGATATGATGCAAATGGATGATATGATTATGCATATGATGATGATTTAATAATGCTTATGTGATGATGCTTTTATGTTTATGCAATGGATGCAAATGTATGGTTTATGAGATGCTTAAAATAACCAATCTATATTATGCAATGATGAAATACAATGCATGTGAGATGATTAATATTTCCTATATGATATGTCATGATATGCATTATGCTGACGGTTTTGTGTATGTAGGATGGATGCATTAATGATGTTTTTGATTAACTATCATGGTACCATGTTAGAGTAGAAAGAAGGAAGAAGAAATAAGATCCAACAAGCCTACATTATTAGAGATGATGATGATGATGATGATGATTTGCTTATCAGGAACTGGGACCTTAAAAGGGCCATTTACCTTATGTTTGATAACACACATAGGCACGAAACATCAAGTTAAAAAGAACCAGGATGGCGTTGCACCTAGTGTGATGGACTTTGACTCAACAATTCAATAGTACTCCTGTTCACAATTGTCATATGAAACCTTATTCAAAATGTAGTTCAGATATTCCAGATATCTCAGACCAAAACATAGAAGGACAAGCCTTCCTATGTGGTCAACAAGACACCTAAAACACCCTCTCTACACCCAAACAAAGCACGCATGACCAAGGTTATATTACAAGAATATCCAACAAGCATGGTAGATAAAAAGATAATGATTGTTGCCCCATTCCTTTCTCTCTAAATACCTTTGTTTGTACATCATTGAGAGGTCATCGGAATGAGAACAATAAGATAAGTTGAAAGACAAAGATCAAGTAAACAAACAAGCTAATGTTCTTCATACTGCTAGCCAAGACTAAACTACGATGATGCTTGATGTTGATGTCTATTGTAGGAAGGATGCATCCTAGGACATGATGTTATCAGATGATTTTGAGACTGACTGGATGATAGGCTATTAATACCAAGAGTTGACCAACCCGTTTTTACTTACTGACCTAGACTCGAGACCTTGATGTTTAAGTTTTCACTTTTGGACTGCTAGACTTGTTTTCGACTGTTTCACCAAAGGTTGAGGATGACGATGATTTATTATGAGTGATGTTAATTGTGGGTGAGAGTGAGATGGGATGGATGGATTTTCCAAATATTTGGATGTTTTTGGGTGTTTTGAAATGTTTTGAGGCTGTTTTTGGTATTTTTGAGATTTTACAAATGTTTTGATTTTCCAATTTTCCAATGTTTTTGTGTTTTCTGAGATTTTGACCAAGAGATTAACCTAAAGACCTATCCTAGGGGCCTCGAGGGCTGATCAATAGATTAGCCTTGCCTACGTTATACACACAGAGACCATGTAGTTCAACCGGCATAGACTCAATTATTGATGAGATATGAACAAATAGATAGCCACTTTATTATGACAAACTCCTAAAGGACTGACCTAAGTGTCTCAGGGGATGATCAAAGATCAACCTGTTGGATCTCAGCTGTGATCATATGGTTTTTCCTTGATGACAAAATCCATTTCAGTTGATTCTACTTGTTGATAGTTTCAGTTTGGTTTCTCATGCTTTATCTTGGTACAGTTTTGTCTATATGGTTTACTTGTCTTGGCATTTAGTGGACAGTCTACATTTAGAATTTTAATATCTTATGGTACTGATCAGTTTGAGCTTCGTGTAGTCTCTGGTGACAGAAAAAGAACATATCGGCATGAGAATGGCAGGGTCTCCTCGATCCATTTTTTGAAATGTCTGTGTTGCCTATCGACAAGACATTTTTGATGTCATAACGATTTGATTTTACATACAAGCAGCTTTCGAAATGACATTCACGTGGTCTTGGCGACTATGGAAAGGTCTATCGGCATGAGTTGTGTTCACCGCTGAGAGGTCTTATAGAATGAGTCAGGTCTCACCAACTAATACATGAGGTGGTTCATCGGCGTAAGAAATCCCTATCGGCATGTTGTTTCATTGAGTGCTTTGTGTCTTGGCGACTGGCACTTTAAAGATTCACTTTGGCCAGACATGTTACTTTCGGTATGAAGTCATAGCGAGAATGGTATGTCACACCGACCGCTGTTGAAAAATTATATATTGGCATGAGTTTAAGGCTTCGGTGAAGAGTCTCAGTGAACCCGTCAAGTCTTAGCGACAAAGTCTAATGAATGACTTTCGGCGAAAGGTTGGTATTGTCTCAATGACTCTTAGTGGATAAAGTGTTTTGATATGACTGAAACGATCTACAAGATGTCTCCCCGATGGTTTGAAGTATTAGTGACATGTATTGTACAAATGGACTCGTCGGCAAGAAAAACCATTTGTCATGGCGACTAATGTGTATCAAGTGGACTTTCGGTAAAACAAAAGGTATTCTATATGAGGTCTCTCCGATATCGAATGGTCACAGCCATAGTGAATGAAACAAAAGGGAATTTCGTTGAGATATTTCATTCGATATAATATCTTGGCAAGTTTTTCTTGTCTTGCCGACTGACAATGTAAAGGTATGCATCTCGATAAGAGTTGAGGTTTTCGGCGTGAGGTCTCGGCGAGTGACCTTCGGTCTCGTCGATGGAGCAAAATGGGGGATTTTGTCGATATTGGATTTGACTTTTCTCAGCGACACAAGTGGATGAAGACTTTCAGAAAGACATGGTGTGCTCTACAGAAGGTCTCCCCGATATCATAATGTTATAGTGAAAGACAAAAGGTTTCTGTCGGTGTGAGAACATTAATGTCTTGGCGATCTATTGTGAGCTCGGGGCTTTTGGCAAAACAAAGTGAATTCTCTATAGGGTCTGCCCGGTAACGAAGGGTCACGGCGAAACAAAAGGAACCAAAGTTTGATTAATGATTGAATTGCCTTCGGCATAATGTTACATCGATGGAAATGAGAGTTTAGGGAAAAATTTCGTGATTATTCTTTTTGGCTGGGTATGGAACCCTAGCCTGGCCGCCATCATGAGAGTTTTAGTTTCTGTTGTTGCTGGCTGTAACGACTTTATTAGTGGTATATGGAAGCTTTATTTGGTACGTTTCTGGCTGGAAGCTCGACAGTGGTTGATGGAGCCATGGGAGTTGCAGATTTGTCTGTGGTGGGAAGTTGTGCTTTTTAAGTAGTGAAATGATCACATACGTTTCAGATTTGTTGAGGTCAGCTCTTAGCTGGGTGAAATGGCTCTTGTATTGGGAAATCAATTTCACCTCGACTAATAATCTTGCTAGGTACAAGATGAAGATTTCTATTATAAACAACTTTGTTAACTTTAGTCTGAATATTCTCAGGTTGGTTGTTCAACTGTTACTTCTGAAGATAGTTAATTTTCTGGAATTTAATTAAAAAAGATGTATAAATAGAAGTAGAAAACTATGTTTTCTGTTCGGTAGTTGTAATTCTGAGATTATCATTCCTTGGCTATATGAAAATGTATGGATAAAACTCTGTAATAAAATCTGAATAACAAGATGCAGAGATATTGTAAATTTCTTCTCTATATAGTATTTTAGGGATTCAATTATTGAATCTTTAAGGTATTCTACAGATGAGAAAACAGAGAAACATGTGTTTAACTGAAAACAGAGAAATCCTCTGAGTTATTATTGTTGTTCAAATCATAATTTGAGGGGTTGGTACTCCTTGAGATAGATATCTCTAAACGAGGGGTTGGTGCTCCTTGAGTGGGTGCTCAAAAATTAACCTATAAGGCATAGTGAACAGTTGTTTAAAAGATTAAGCCTGGAAGGCATTTCGAGAGTGGTTTTTATACCCAGGAGGGTTTTCCACTCAGCAAATTTTTTGTGTCTCTTTGTTCTTCTATGTTCTCATAGCTTTACTGTGTTGTTGTTGTTTTAGTTCACTATTGGGACTATTACTTTTCTCAACTCTGTTTATGAATGATTACATTCAACTCATGAATGCATTAATCAGAGTAATATTGAGATCAAATCTGAGCTATGTTTTTGAATTTTTGAAAATTGGTCAAATCTATTAAGTCACTAATTCACTCCCCCCTCTCAGTGTCATTTTAACTCCAACAATTGGTATCAGAGCATAGGGTCCTCTGATAGGTTTTAATCATCTTGGATTGATCTTGGTCTTGGAGTTTGTTTTTAATGGCACATTCTCAAGACGGTGCCTCTGTAACTAGAGTTCTGTTATTTGATGGAATAGATTATGTGTTATGGAAAATCAGAATGGAAGCTTTTCTTATTTCTTTTGATGTTGATGTTTGGAGCATTGTTTTAAATGATTACAATGTACCTGCCACTATTCCCACTGATCCTGCTGAAAAAAAAGAGGTATGAAACAAATGCCAGAGCTAAGCATGCTCTCTTGTGTGGGTTAACTAAAGATGTGTTCATTAAAGACTAGTGATAGAACACGAGAGACCTTCAGTGTGAGAAAGATACTGTCACAGCGAACATAAATGAACCTAGGAAGGCCTTCGGTATAACGTCTTGAGTTCGGCCAGAGGTCCCAGCGAATTCGTAAGGTTTCGCCGACATAGAATTCTATCGGCATAACCTTTGGCTAACCTTTGGCCAACAATATGTGGTCTCCCCGAAAAAGATCTCGGCTCGCTAAGAAGAGAAGGCCCTGCTATGAAGTCCTGGCGACCGTTAGGAGTCTCGCCGAAAGTGAAGGCCTCAGCAAGAGCTATGAGCTCGCCGAAAGGTCTCTCCGAAAAAGATAGAGTCTCCCCGATTTTGAAGGGCACTCGAAAAGAGCAGGATATGTTCAGCGAAAGGTCTTGCCAAAATACGGATGTCTTGGCGAAGCAAATGGGTATCGGTATAACAAATAACAATCGCTATGACCTCCTGGCGACCAGGACTTGTCTTGCTGAAAGAAAACATGAAAATGCATGTCGATAAGATATTTTCTTACAGGGTGAGGTCTCGGCGAACCCTTGTTGTCTCACCGATTGCAAAAGAGACTTTATCAGAGTGAGAAATGATACTAGCACAGTGATAAAATATGAACTTAGGAAGGCCTCTCGGTGAAACATAGGGTGATCAAAATGACATCTCCCCGACCTTGAAGGGTCACATCAAAGAGATTTTGGGAGGGATGGAGAGACCTGATTTCACCCAGACACCGAACCAATCACAAATTTCACAAGTTCAACTCAGGACAAGTCAAGGATAGACCTTTCATAGATTTTCTTTGCGTTTTAGGCCCGTTTTAAGATGAAATAACCTGACATGGCCCTGCCCTAGGTTTCTAACCCTACTCACCTGCCATTAGCGCACAGGAAAGTTCATAATTTGGTTGTTTCAACTGTTAAGTCATCACTAGGGTTTATGAATTATTCTCAGGCAAGATTCATCGAAATAGTGACAGACAAATGAGCTCAAAACTCGCTTGGGAGATGACAAATGATGCAATACAGAACAACCCTAGCAAAAAATAAACAAATACATAGGAACTCGAATCCCACAAGCTCTCATAATACCAACGTGCCATCCATAATTCAATTCAAAGTAGAGCAATCAGACACATACCATTATAAAGCGGCAATCAATCTGAGAATCAGCAAATGCGAAGCTCCAATGGTGTCCACAAAGAACAGACGCAGGAATGCACAAGAAACCGTCACCAAATGAGACCAACTCAAATCTGAACGCCCAAATCTAACCAACATCTCAAAGAACAAACACTAAGGATGCAACTCTCAACTCAGACAATGGAAAATAATGAGCATAATGGCACAAAAGATCTCAGAAATCAAGTAAAATCAAGCCTTCAAAGCACGTACGAAGCCATTAATGTAACTGATAAGACAGTCAAGAAATCTGGGAAATTCTAGCCTACGGAGAAATCCGCGAACACTGAAAATCCCCGAACAACAAGGTCCAACCGGAAACCAAGCAGGATCCGGGAAAATCCGACCAGGGTGGAAAATCCCGAATCAGGGCAAAAGCCCGAAATTCTTCCAGAACTCAAGATTTTTCAATGAATAACTTGGGGAAACACTTAGGCAATCAAAAATAAACATTTAAGCACATGCCTAAATACGAAAAAACCTCAAGAGATAGGGCCAAAACACCAAAATCGAAGTGAAAGAGGGTCCTTGCTTTCAGTGGGACGTGTGTGCAAAAACTGCACAACAATAACCTTGGCAGCTTTCAATCAAAGTGCGATGAGGGTATCTTTTTGGGATACTCAACTCACAACAAAGCTTATAAATGTCTTAACATAAGGCTTAACAAGATTGTTGAAGTTGTGAATGTAAAGTTTGATGAAAGATTACATTTAGATGCTGACATCTTGCAGGATAATGAGGAAGAACGACTTGAACTTGAATCAAATTCAAAAGAAGCTGAAACAACAAAGTCTATTGTTGAATCAGTAAGCCCTAAAAATGAAAAAGCAAGTTCTGAAAAGGTTGCATCAATTTCTCCTTCAAAAACTCTAGCTAAATATCACCCCAAAGATCAGATTATTGGGGATAAAAATGCAGGAGTTCAAACTAGAAGAAAGGCTGCAAAATCTGATGAAAAGGCACAAATTGCTTTCTATCTAGTTACTTTGTTTGAGCCTAAATTTTTTAATGAAGCTCTCACAGATTCATGTTGGCTTAATGCTATGTAGGAAGAAATTGATCAAATTGAGAAAAATCAGACTTGGGAGTTAGTCCCAAGACCAGATGACAAGAATGCCATTGGAGGCAAATGGATATACAGAAACAAAGTTGATGAAAATGGTAATGTTATTCGCAACAAAGCAAGATTTGTCTGCAAAGGCTATGCTCAACAAGAAGGTATTGATTTTGGTGAAACCTTTGCACCTATTGCTAGACTAGAATCTATTAGAATATTCTTGGCTTATTCTGTTTACAAAAACTTTACTGTTTATCAAATGGATGTCAAAACTACTTTTTTAAATGGCTATTTAGATGAAGAGGTCTATGTTGAATAGCTTGAAGGATTTATTTGCAAAGATAAGCCTGATCATGTTTACAGATTGAAAAAGGCCCTCTATGGCTTAAAACAAGCACCTAGAGCTTGGTACTCTAGGCTGGACAGTCATTTGATTTCTAATGGTTTTGTTAGAGGAGGTGTAGACATCAATCTTTATGTTAAAACTGAAGGTTCTGATATTTTGGTTGGCAAAATTTACGTTGATGACACTATCTTTGGCTGTAATAATGTTACTTTGAGTAAAAAGTTTTCTCACATAATGGAATCTGAGTTTGAAATGTCAATGTTAGGAGAATTAAATTTCTTTCTGGGTCTTCAAATCTCTCAATGTGAGAATGAAATATTTCTTTCTCAAACCAAATATGCTAGAGAGATGGTTAAAAAATTTAAAATGGATGAATGTCATCCTGTTAGCACTCCAATGGCTATTGGATGCAAACTTACTAAAATTGATGATTCTCCTAATTCAAATCAAACGGAATATAGATCAATGATCGACATTCTTTTATATTTAACTGCCTCTAGACCTGACATTATGCAGGCAGTTTGCACAGTTGCACGGTTTCAGGCATCACCTAAAGAATCCCATGTCACTGCTGTTAAAATGATTTTTAAATATATTCAGGGCACTCTTGATTATGGTTTTTGGTATCCTAGAAGCAATGATTTCTCTTTGATTGCTTATACTGATGCTGATTGGGCTGGTTGTTTGGATGATAGGAAAAACACCAATGGTGCTGCATTCTTTCTTGGTGATCGTTTAGTGGCATGGCACAACAAGAAACAAGTATCTGTTTCTCTTTCTACTACTGAAGCATAATACATTGATGCCACTTCATGCTGTACTCAAGTTCTTTGGATGAGTCAAACTCTATTTGATATGGGTATTGAAGTTCCTAAACCTGTTTCAATTCTCTGTAATAACACAAGTGCAATAAATATCTCCAAAAATCCTATTATGCACTCTCGAACTAAACACATTGCTATCAAGTTTCATTTTCTGAGAGAAAAGGTACTAGCTAATGAAGTATGTTTACATTTTGTTGGATCACAAGATCAGGTGGCTGATATTTTTACTAAGCCCTTAGCTAAAGAGTTATTTGAAAGGTTGAGACTTCAATTGGGAGTTATCTCTCAATCTTTACTTCTCTGATTTCACAAGCATTGGCTTAGGGGGAGCATATTATCTATTTTGATTCACTTACAGCTCTCCTACAATCTTAGTTGCTGCACTGTTACTCTTTTTGCAGCTGTTTCTTATGATATTTTGGTTGGCTTCTCAGTTGTGTTTCATGGAAATGCACATTCTTCTCTTCTATTCTTTGTCATTGAGGCAAAAACGGGGAGAGTCATTTGTGTTTTGCCATCAAGGACAAAGGGGGAGTTTGTTGGATCTTAGTTGTGATCATATGGTTTGTCCTTAATGACAAAATCCCTTTCAGTTGATTCTACTTGTTGACAGTTTCAGTTTGGTTTCTCATGCTTTATCTTGGTACAGTTTTGTCTATATGGTTTACTTGTCTTGGCATTCAGTGGATAGTCTACATTTAGAATTTTAATATCTTATGGTACTGATCAGTTTGAGCTTCGTGTAGTCTCTGGTGACAGAAAAAGAACATATCGGCGTGAGAATGGCAGGGTCTCCCCGATCCATTTTTCGAAATATCTGTGTTGCCTATCAGCAAGACATTTTTGATGTCATAACGATTTGATTTTACATACAGGCAGCTTTCGGCATGACATTCACGTGATCTTGGCGACTGTGGAAAGCTCTATCGGCATGAGTTGTGTTCACCGCTGAGAGGTCTTACCGAATGAGTCGGGTCTCACCGACTAATACATGAGGTGGTTCATCGGCGTAAGAAATCCATATCGGCATGTTGTTTCATTGAGCGCTTTGTGTCTTGGCGACTGGCACTTTAAAGATTCACTTTGGCCAGACATGTTACTTTCGGTATGAAGTCACAGTGAGATTGGTATGTCACACTGACCGCCGTTGAAAAATTATATATCGACATGAGTTTAAGGCTTCGGTGAAGAGTCTCAGCGAACCCGTCAAGTCTTAGCGACAAAGTCTAATGAATGACTTTCGGCGAAAGGTTGGTATTGTCTCAGCGACTCTTAGTGGATAAAGTGTTTCGGTATGACTAAAACGATCTACAAGATGTCTCCCCGATGGTTTGAAGTCTCAGCGACATGTATTGTACAGATGGACTCGTCGGCAAGAAAAACCATGTGTCACGGTGACTAATGTGTATCAAGTGGACTTTTGATAAAACAAAAGGTATTCTATATGAGGTCTCTCCGATATTGAATGGTCACAACGATAGTGAATGAAATAAAAGGGAATTTCGTTGAGATATTTCATTCGATATAATATCTTGGCAAGTTTTTCTTGTCTTGCCGACTGACAACGTAAAGGTATGCATCTCGGTAAGAGTTGAGGTTTTCGGTATGAGGTCTCGGCGAGTGACCTTCAGTCTCACCGTTGGAGCACAATGGGGGATTTTGTCGATATTGGATTTGACTTGTCTCAGCGACACAAGTGGATGAAGACTTTCAGAAAGACATGGTGTGCTCTACAAGAGGTGTCCCCAATATCATAATGTTATAGCGAAAGACAAAAGGTTTATGTCGGTGTGAGAACATTAATGTCTTGGCGATCTATTGTGAGCTCGGGGCTTTTGGCAAAACAAAGTGAATTCTCTATAGGGTCTGCCCGGTAACGAAGGGTCACGGCGAAACAAAAGGAACCAAAGTTTGATTAATGATTGAATTGCCTTCGGCATAATGTTACATCGATGGAAATGAGAGTTTAGGGAAAAATTTCGTGATTATTCTTTTTGGCTGGGTATGGAACCCTAGCCTGGCCGCCATCATGAGAGTTTTAGTTTCTGTTGTTGCTGGCTGTAACGACTTTATTAGTGGTATATGGAAGCTTTATTTGGTACGTTTCTGGCTGGAAGCTCGACAGTGGTTGATGGAGCCATGGGAGTTGCAGATTTGTCTGTGGTGGGAAGTTGTGCTTTTTAAGCAGTGAAATGATCACATACGTTTTAGATTTGTTGAGGTCGGCTCTTAGCTGGGTGAAACGGCTCTTGTATTGGGAAATCAATTTCACCTCGACTAATAATCTTGCTAGGTACAAGATGAAGATTTCTATTATAAACAACTTTGTTAACTTCAGTCTGAATATTCTCAGGTTGGTTGTTCAATCGTTACTTCTGAAGACAGTTACTTTTCTGGAATTTAATTCAAAAAGATGTATAAATAGAAGCAGAAAACTATGTTTTCTGTTCGGTAGTTGTAATTCTGAGATTATCATTCCTTGGCTGTATGAAAATGTATGGATAAAACTCTACAATAAAATTTGAATAACAAGATGCAGAGATATTGTAAATTTCTTCTCTATATAGTATTTTAGGGATTCAATTATTGAATCTTTAAGGTATTCTATAGACGAGAAAATAGAGAAACATGTGCTTAACTGAAAAATAGAGAAATCCTCTGAGTTATTATTGTTGTTCAAATCATAATTTGAGGGGTTGGTACTCCTTGAGATAGATATCTCTAAATGAGGGGTTGGTGCTCCTTGAGTGGGTGCTCAAAAATCAGCCTATAAGGCATAGTGAATAGTTGTTTAAAAGATTAAGCCTGGAAGGCATTTCGAGAGTGGTTTTTATACCCCAGGAGGGTTTTCCACTCAAAATTTTTTTGTGTCTCTTTGTTCTTCTATGTTCTCACAACTTTACTGTGTTGTTGTTTCAGTTCACTGTTGGGACTATTAATTTTCTCAACTCTGTTTATGAATGATTACATTCATCTCATGAATGCATTAATAAGAGTAATATTGAGATCAAATCTGAGCTATGTTTTTGAATTTTTGAAAATTGGTCAAATCTGTTAAGTCATTGATTCACCCCCCCTCTCAGTGTCATTTTAACTCCAACACAACCTTGACTACATTCAAAGCTCAGAGACCTGTAGTTGGACATGACGACTCTGTTTTTGACTTTTCAACTGACTTTTTTACCTATTTTTGGATTTTGATATGTTTTGAATGTTTTTTGGATTTTCTGATTTTATGAATGTTTTTGGATTTTTTGATTTTCTAATGTTTTTTGATTTTTTGATTTTGGGAAGACCTCAAGAATATACACGAATCTGATCCGATGAGAACATGCCCCCAGCGTGATGCAATAGACTACTCCGATAAAGGCAGGACAAACTGACCTTGAGAATGGGCCGAGTAATACTAGGAGGGATCATGACACAAACACATGATCAAGCTATGATGCAAACACAGACAAGTGATGGATGATGGATGGATGGATGGATGATGCAAAACAAGCCATGGAGATCCTGGTGGATGTAATGTGCTTATTTACACAAGGCACCTGTTTGCCAGGTTTTCACCAAGATACTTGCCCAAAGTGCCACCGAAGTGGTTTTCACTAGAGGACGATTTTTTTCTCTTTACTATTTTTAATCCTTTTTCTAATTTTTTATGTTTTTTTATTTTTTTGTATTTTTGGTTTTATACCTTGAAAGATTAGGCATAAAACTTTTTGAGATGGGAGCTATTCATGGGTTTCTACAGAGGTTCCCCTTCTGGTGCTGATAATTGATATTCCCCTGACTTGTAGCTTGTTGTGATGATGAAGGGTCCCAACCAATTGGGTTCAAACTTTCCCTTGCTCTATGGATTTAGAACATTATTTTGATTTTCTTTTAGCACAAGCTCTCTGACTTGGAAGGTCCGAATCCTGATCTTCTTGTTGTAGCTCTATTTGAGTAAGTTTTGGTAGACTTGCAAATGGTTTAAGGCATCCGTGCGCCGCTCATCTAGTAGTTCTAGCTTGTTTAATCTTGACACTTGATATTCTTCATCTGTGATGAGATTTTGCAATGATATTCTCAGTGATGAGAGCTTGATCTCGATGGGGAGTATGGCTTCTGATCTGTAGACCAGGGAGAATGGGGTGGCACTTGTTGGTGTGTGGATGCTTGTTTGGTAGGCCCATAGGGCGGGATTCAATTGGAAATTCCAATCACAACCAACGTCATTGACTATTTTCTTGAGGATTTTTAGGATGGTCTTATTTGTAGCCTCAACTTGGTCGTTTCCTTGGGGATAGTATGGGGTGGAAAATTGATGTTGGATTTTGAACTTTTGGCATAGGTTGCGAACATCTTGATTTTTGAAAGGTGTCCTGTTATCTGAGATAATGGCTTGAGGGACACCATAGTGGAAAATTAGGTAGTTCATGATGAACTTGGATATCTACTTTCCTATGATATAGCTCATGGGGATGGCTTCCACCCACTTGGTGAAGTACTCGGTGGTGGTGATGATGAAATTATGTCCACTGGATGAGGTGGGGGTAATTTTTCCAACGAGATCGAGCCCCCACTGTGAAAAGGGCCAAGGTGTGACAATATGGTTTTTTCCAACGAGATCGAGCCCCCACTGTGAAAAGGGCCAAGGTGTGACAATATGGTTGAGCTCCAGAGCTAGTGCATGGATGTGATCCCCATGCTGGTGAGACTGCAAACACCTTTTGACATAATCATGAGCCTCCCTTTCCATTGTAGGCCAATAGTACCCAGTCCTTAGCAATTTCTTAGCCAAGGTCATACCACTCGAATGTGAACCACAAATGCCGTTATGTATTTTGGTCAAAGCGGTCAAAGCTTCCTCAACGTTTAGGCAATGTAAAAAGGTCCCTTCAATGCTTCTACGGTATAGGGTATCTCCTAGAATGACAAAACGAGATGATTTTTTGACAAAGGCTCTTTTGAGGTTCAAGGTTATATTTGGCGGAGGACTCCTATTCTCAAGTAGGTGTATATATCATGATACTAGGGATCACCAAGACCAACGATTTCACACAAAAATTTAGACTCTGGTACCTCGAATGCTGGTATGAGAAACTAATCTACAAGGAATTCTTACTTTGGGACGTTGCATGGGATATCCAATAGTGATCCAATTGTTGCCGTGGCATCCGCCGCTTTGTTATTTGCTCTTGGTAGCTGCTCAAATGAGATATCAATGAAGAACCCTTTGAGGATTTCAACCAACTTCTTCTAGGGAGTCAGCTTGTTGTCCTTTGTTTGATACTTATCGTTTACTTGGTTGATTAAGAGCTGTGAATCCCCATATACTTTGAGTGCCATGATCTGCCACTACACTGTAATTTTCAGCCCTATGACAAGAGCCTCATATTATGCGATGTTATTTGTGCATGGAAATGATAGGTTGTATGATTTTGGTATACAATCCCCTTGTGGAGTGATAAAGAAGATCCTTGCTCCTGATCTATGTTGTGTGTAGGATCCATCAAAGTACATTTTCCAGTGATCTGGTACATTTAGGTTGAAGATTGATTCATCAGTGAATTCTGATACAAGTGGATTCTCTGAGTATATAGGTGCCTATGCCAGTTGGTCTAAAATTGCTTGTCCTTTGATGGCCTTGTGTTCCAAATACTCTATGTCATGCTCTGTCAAGATCATAACCCATTTGGCTATCCACCCTGTAAGTGTTGCTTTAGAAAGAAGATACTTTAGCGGGTCTATCTTTGTAATGAGCTTTATTTGATGTGCTAACATGTAATGTCTAATTTTTTGTGCTACAAATATGATTGATAGACAAGATTTTTCAATGGATGTATAGTTCAACTTATGTCCCACCATGGTTTGAATGATGTAGTAGATAGCTCTCTCTTTTCCATTTTCATCATGCTATGCTAAAAGATTGCCGAGAGTTGCTACTGTCGCTGATATATATAAGATCAAGGGTTTTCCTAGAATTGGCGGCATGAGGACCGACAGTGTGAGTAAGTATTCCTTGATCTTGCTATAGGCCTGATCACATTTTTCATCCCACTTGTATGCTACCCCCTTGTGGAGTAGATGAGAGTATGGGACAACCTTGTCTGCTAGTTGCGTTATGAATCGGTGGATGGACTGGAGTCTTCCTTGTAGGCTTCTTAGTTGTTTTAATGTTTTCGGTGCCTCCATTTTGAGGATTGCTTTGAATTTTCTGGGTTTACCTCAATTCCTCTCATGGATACAATGTACCCTAGGAGCTTTCCTGATTGTAACTTGAAGACAATTTTTTTTGGATTTAGTTGGACCTTGTACTTTTTTAGCCTATCAAAGATGGAGCTTAGAGCTCATATGTGATCCCGTCATTTCTTTGACTTGGCCAATATGTCATCCACATAATCTTCCACAGTATTATGGATCATATTGTGAAAGATTAGTGTCATGGCCCTTTGATAGGTATCTCTTACATTTTTTAGCCCAAATGGCATCATATTCCAGCAATATGTCCCCCATGGACAAGTGAAATCCATTTTGTGCTGATCGTCCTTTGCTATCATGATCTGGTTGTACCCTAAGAATCCATCCATCAAGGATAACATCTCATGTCCTACTGTCATATCCACAATCATATCAATTTTTGGAAGAGGGAAGTCCTCCTTGGGACATGCTTTGTTTAGATCTCTGAAGTCCGTGCAGATGTGGATACCCCTAGTGGGCTTGGAAACAAGTACAAGATTTGAGACCCACTCCAGATAATCTATCAGCCATATGAATCCTGCATCTAGGAGCTTTTGTAATTCCATTTTGACCAACAATGCTATTTGGGGATGCATTTTCCTTAGCTTTTGTCTCACTGGCTTTGCTTCAGGGTAAACAACTAGGTGGTGGACCACAACTTGCGGATCAAGGCCTGACATGTTGACATAGGTCCATGCAAAGTTTATCTTTCTTTCTTTTAGGAATGGAGCTATGAGTTCTTGCTCTTCTGACAGAAGTGATTCTGCATAAAATGTTATGTGGGCGTCTCTTATGTTCCTAGGTTGACTGGATTGCACTTCTTTGCTAAAACTGTTGACTTCTCGTGATGAATAGAACTGAGAACAAGATTGAATCCTTCATCCTTTGACACCTCAAAGAGGTTTTCACCGTTGGATGCAACCTTTATTTTTACTGTTTTCGGGTCATGGAGCACCATAGTGTAGTTTTCACGAAAAGACCTAGAGATTATTCTCAAATTTTTGCTTTTGCAACTGAAGGATTCAATCGTTTCCTCGTAATAGGCATGTGTGTCTAGTATGATGTCAAATCCAACTTTGTGATCTCCATATGGTATTGTATCCCACAATCCCATGAATTCTGAGAGTGCCTCATCATTTTTGAATGTGTCCAAAACTGGTGGTCCTCGTTGGTTGTAATTGATGAGTTGGGGATAGAGTAAGTTTATTTCATGGGTTTGACTAGTTGACTCAAAAGACAGGGTACTAATCATTAGAAGAGAGGAATCCTCAAATAGCACAGGCAAGTCAATTATGGGGTCCTAATCACTACTACACACATCAGATATGTGAAAGGTAAAGTTATCTATGACTCGACCTGTGGATACTCATAATTGAAGGGAAGATGCTGATAGCTGAGGGGGAGTTTTGAACTTTCTAACCGAGGAAACTTTTCCAAGTATGGTCACCTTCGGAGGGGTACACCCAAGGCTAAGATTTCTCATACACTTCTCCAGAATGAGAGGTACTAGAAGCCCATTGTCATTTTTCCCAATTTCATGGGTTTGATGGTTGACTCAAAAGACAGGGTACTAATCATGAGAAGAGAGGAATCCTCAAATAGCATAGGCAAGTTAGTTATGGGGTCCTCATCACTACTACACACATCGGTTATGCCAAAGGTAAAATTATCTATGACTTGACCTGTGGATACTCATAATTGAAGGGTAGATGCTGATAGATGAGGGGGAGTTTTGACCTTTCTAACTGAGGAACCTTTTCCAAGTATGGTCACCTTCGGAGGGCTACACCCAAGGCCAAGATTTCTCATACGCTTCTTCGGAATGAGAGGTACTAGAAGCCCATTGTCATTCTGCCCAAGTTTCTTGTTTCTGTTATAGCCCATACCAAGCATCATTTGTAATCCTTTGTTGCTCTCATCCATGGGAAGATCAGGCGCAGGCCTTTCATCTTGGTACAACAAGCTTGATATGTCTTTCTCATCTACTATTTCCTGACTTAGATCTCCCCAACATCTGAATTTAGAAGGGTCTGCTCTGAACATTTGGGATGATGTTTTAGCTGGTTGGGGTTTCCCATGAGACCTAGGAGATTGAGGTAACTCTCCTATTACTAAATCACATTTCTTCATTTTATAATCCCCACAACCATTGTCTTGGATAATGAGCTTGATTTTAGAGATATCAGGGATGGCGGGTGTCTTTGTCTCAAAAGTGGAGGCCAAGGTAGATGGGTCTACATACAAAGTTGTAGGGCCTTCATCGTTCTTTGGGACTTGGGGGATTTATAGTATTTTTCTTCGAAGTTCTTGCTTTAAGCAAAGGGTTTGGGATCACCATAGACCATGACCTCTTGATTTTGATATGGGAATTTGATGCACTGATGGAAGGTTGATGCGAAAACTTGCATCCCATGGATCCACGGATGCCCCAGGAGGATGTTATAAGGTAAATCAAGGTCAAGAACCTGGCATGTGGTTTCGATAATGGCTGGCCCTACTTGAATAGGGAGCTGAATGGTGCCCCGAGATACTCTTTCTTGATCATCATATGCTCTGATTGTGATACCCTTACCCTTTTCAATGGAATCTTTTGAGAATCTCAGATTCTTTATTAGTTTGAGGGAACAAATATTTAGGCCTGCACCCCCATCCACCAAGACCCTTTTGACTTTGTTTTTATGAACCAGGACTTCAAGATGAAGCGCACGATTATGAGATGGTTGGGCGGGAAAGTCCTGGTAGGAGAATGTTAGAAGATTTGTGGTGGTGATTTGTCCAACCATAGCTTGGAACTGGTTAGCATCAAGGTCCGCGGAGATGGTGGATGAAGCCAATGCTTCTTCTAGGATTTTTTTATGTGCGGGTGATATCTTCAGCAACTCCATGATGGAGATCTGAGTGGGGGTTGTTTTCAATTGGCCCAAGACATTGTAGCCATTAGGAATGAATCTTGGATTTGAGGTGGATGCTCTAGGTGGCTGTGATGACCCAACAATGGTAACTTTTTCGCTGTGTGTGGTGAATCCACAATCAACTTTAGCTCCCTTGATGTTAACAACAGTGAACCATTCATCTATGGATGTGACAACATGATCGTACACATGGTTCACATTGGAATACTAGGTCTTTCCATGATTGTTCCCTATTTTATGATCCGACATCGGATTCATGTATATTTTAAGGTCTTGATTTCCAACTAGTTGTTCAACATTTATGACCTTGTCATCGATGAGGTCTTGGATCAAATTTTTTAGCCTCATGCAACTGGCTATTGTGTGCCCCTTGATTTTATGAAAATCACAAAGGTGGTTCTCATTGTACCATGGTGGTTTCACTTGGGGTTCTTGATAATTCTCATAAGTGGGAAATTTGATGAGATTCTCGTTTACTAGTTTCTTCATGATCAATTCAATTGGTTCCCCAAGAGCTGTGTACTTTCACTTGGGGGTGGTCCCCCTTGATTATTCAAATTGTTGACTTGATTATTGGGTGGTTGTTGTGATACCGTGTTGGCTTGAGTGTCGTTTTGATTGTTGCCTTGCAGTTGTTGGTATGATTGCGTGTTTTGTTTTGGAGCATTGATTATGACCTTGGCATCCACCACACCATCATTAGTGATGTTCCTATTCTTCGCCCATGTGATAGGTTTTTCGTTATAGTTGGTGGATGGGAAGTTTACTTGATGTTCTGGATATGTGGGTGTCCCCCCTTGTGCAATAAGGGCTCGTTCGATGTTGAGCGCCTTGGGGATCAAATGGTCATATGTGGTGATACACTACATCTTGAGATGGGATGACAATGTTTTCTTGAGATTAGCAATGATGGTGCAATTTTTTTATTCCTCTGGCATGGTCCATTTGCTCCTATTGGCCTTGGATCACCATCGTTGTAAGAAGGAAGTGAATGATTCCCCCTTAGCTTGTTTGAGTGAAAATAGTTCCTCTAGACTAACATCTATGTCGATGTTGAATGTGTAATTTTTTATGAATGCGTCTACGATCTCTTGGAACTTTTTGATTCCTGGAGAAAGGCTAGAGAACGATTCCATGATAGGAACAACCAAACTTTGAGGGAATAGCTGCATTAGATATGTATCAACATATGCGACCTCCATGCAATGTACCTAGAATTCCCTGATGTGATCTTCAGGGTTTCCCGTCCCATGATATTTGTTGAATTTAGGGATTTCAATCCCCTTAGGGAATGGTACCATTGCAAGGCTCCTATCAAATGGATAGGGGCATAGATTTCTTGGTGTCTTTGTTGTTTTCCCTGATTGGATATCGAGCACTTGCTGCGAGAGCAATTTGATTTATGCCGTCACGCCATTTTGCGGATCGAGAGGTGGAGTGAATATGTTTTGAAGTGGTGGATTTGTTCGAGTGATAGGTGGAGTGTTGGATGTGTTGGTGGGAGTTTGTTGCAAGCTCTGCTATGTGATAAAGGTCTGCTGATATGCCTGCATTTGTTGTTGTGCCAACAACGCTTGTTGTTGGTCTTGCTACTGCTGTGCCAACGTTTTTGGGCTAGTAATTGGGTGCTTGGTACTATTGTAGGGCTTACTGATATGCTTACTATTGAGCTACTTGCAGTTATGCCTAGTATTGAGCTTGTGCTTGTGCTTGCTGAGCTTGATAGTGGGCTTGAGCTTGAGCTTGTACTTGTTGGGCAACTTGCGTAGCTTGGGCAGCCTATGCAGCTTGTGCAACTTGGGAAGCTTGGACGACTTGCTGTTGTTGCAACAAAGCTTGAGCTTGGGCAATTTGCTGTGCTTGTTGTGCTTGTTGCATGGCTTGAGTTGCTTGAGCAACCTGCACTTGTTGAGCAACTTGCTGTGTAGCTTGTGTGTTTTGCGCTTGTTGAGCTTGGAACTGTTGAAGTGCCTTCTGATAGGCTTGTTGAGCTGCTTACAACGTGATGCTATATTGGTTGGCCACATTTGTCTTGGTGGTGGTGGTGGTGGTGGCAGATTTGGAATGGTGTTTTCTGTTGTGATGAGAGCTGCCATTGTATTGATGGTGGGGATTTGTGTAGTGGATGGTGTGATTGATATGCTTGGTTCTTGAGAGACCACGTTTATGGATGGTGAAGTGATTGCTTGTGTTGCTTGGATGGTTGCCACCTGTTGTTGTGATATCGATGGCAAGATCAAAGGATTTGATATGATGTTTTGATTTATGATTGTTGGGTTGCTTTGATTCTATTGATTGATGGTTGGTAAAGGGGGGAGCCCTAAACTAAGGAGTGGTGTGGATGTTAATGGCAAAGGTGGAAGTGGTGGAAAAAAGGGTGGTGTGTTCCCTTGAGGAAATGATGATGATGAGGGGTCGAAGATTCCCCCTTGTCTAAATAGCCCACCTTGTCCTTGCGAAGTCATAGGGAGAGAGGTTTGTGTGTTGAGAGGATATACCGATGTTGCGTGAAAAGAGGATGGGTCATTGGGGTCATGAAAGGTGAGCAGAATGTATGGGTGTAGCAGATTCAATGGGACGGATTGACCCAATATGGTATTCACATACAAATCTTGGTTGTTCACAAGGGGATGTGTTTGAAGTGCATGAAGTGATGAGCTCCCCTTGTTGACAATTGGTTGAGTTGGAGCCATGGATGATGTGATTTGGGGGATGGTTTTAGTGATGCTTTGAAATGGAGGTGTGGATGAGATTGGAGGCATAATCCCAAGAGATTTCTCCACAAGAGTGCTCACATCATAGTCATAAGGGAGTTTAGCCCCTTCTTTGGCCAATTCTAGCATGTATTGTGAGGGATTGAGTTTCATCATGGCATTGAAAATTTTGTGAGTCTCGGGATTTTGGACCATTTCAATGATTTCATCTTGAGTCATCCCTGAACATTGTTGGTGATGTCCTCCACTTGGCCACCTTCTTCTTGAGAATCTTGTGGGAGTGGAGGAAGATTGAGCGTGGGATTGCTAGACCCAATGGGATTGATTTCAGGAGCGGTTTGACTCAAGTCACTTGAAGTGGATGTTTCTTTGTTCGTTTCCATGTTCTTGTGTTGAGATCTAGTTTGGACCATAAAATGAGGATCAATTTTTAGGAATGGGAGGTGAACCTTTAATTCCTTGGATTGGTCTAAACTTTAGGCACAAAAAAGAAAGTCTAAGATATTAAGGATGAAAAGGATGGTGATGAGATAATGAAGGATGGATGATTGGTGAATGATTAGACTCTTAGGGAACCTTGAGGAGGATGCTAAACTTTAGGAATTTTTTGGATTTGATGCTTGATTTGATTTTGGATTTTAATTTTGATTTGATTTGATTTGATTTTGATTGGATTTGGTTTGGATAATGAACTTATAAACTCTAAGAGGTTGGATGTTGTCCTAGAGTAAACTTGTCCACAAGATGATAATTTAATTAAGTGTGCAAAGAAGGATTCATCTACACACACCTAGTCAAACAAGATGATTTGGATTTGTTTTGATTTTTGATTTCAAGAGGATTTTCCCAAAGTTTAGCATGAAGGATTTTTTCAAGATTTCCAAGAGTTGTTTCTGAGATGGATTTTGATTTTGATTTTGGAGGACGAATGAAGGTGTTTTGATTTTGATCCTAAGAGACTTAGAGAGACTTTTGTTTACTAGACCAAGGTGTTGAAGAACATGCTATTACTTCCTATGTGAGATACTCAAACTTTTGAAAGAGACTCAGATTTTGACAATAGTAAAATGAATACAAATTTGGATTGTTCCTTGATGCACGTTTGTAAAAGTTGAAGGTTAATATTTCTCTAAATTCGTAAAGCATGGACAAACATTTCTTGGAAGCTTTTTGACTAAGACCTTTGGATTTTGGTTTTCGAATTTTGATCTTTCAGGAAATCATTTGAAAGAGTACATGTGTGGGGTTCAATTGTTTCTTATCTTTTCTTAATGAGTTCTTTTTACCACAAACACTTTCTTGATTAGGTTTTCAAACTAAATGTCTAATATACCAATTTATTCTCATCCCACAAATTCCATTATGTGGAAATTAAGGAATTAAGGAAAAATTTCCCTATTGTTGACTTTAGTGAGAGAAAATTGTGATGTAAATTCAAATGCTTAGAAGCCTCTAAGGATAGAATCGCTAGGGCAAGCAATAACACTTGAATTTTGTTAAAGGTATTTGCTTCCTCTAAAGGGTTTGAAATTTGTTGATCATGTTGAATGTTTGTTTTCCAATGTTTTAGATCCAAGCAAAGTGTTTTGATTCCAAGAAAATGCACTACCCTATGGATAGTCAAGAGATAATATTTGTTGAATCCCCACTTGGATAAATTTAGCTGTGCTTATTCTTGGTGGATGATTAAAAGCTTGACCACACTGGCTCCCCTCCATAACACTCACTTCTACGGGTCTTCCAAGCTTTAGTACCTATGAAAATCCTATGGAATAGTTCTCATCTATACCAAGAACCACAAAAATGTGGGGTGGATTCAGAACAACCGTTCTTGCACCAACAAATAGATAAGGATTTTGGATTCTAAACAAATTGGTTCTTAGTAAGGGTGATCGAGGACATGGCACCTTACGAGCGTCCAACAATCCACTAAAGACTTTAATCAATCGTACTAGGGGCTCTTATACTTTTTAAGGTAGTACCCCATTCTAAAAGACACTGTACGACTAAGGCCTACATACCATTGGACTTGACGATTTAGTCTTATACTTTTATATATTGTCCCGAGTGAAAAACTAGTTGGAGTCACCTTCGAGTTCTCCTTTTAGATGTGTCTCTTAGGTAGGCCCCTCTAAGGGCAAACAAAAGCGAGCAATCACCTCCGTAGTTCGATCGATCTTTGTTTGCGTGAACAAAGAGAGAACACACGCGATATACTCCACTCACACTAGCTAGCTTTGTTCAATTTTAAGAATCCAAATTGAAGTGTGGAGGCAATCGCTTATACAAATTAATATCACCAAAATACTTTTGATTCTCAAGATTTCCGTGAGGCGCAAGAGAAGGGCATACACCTTTTAAATGATAATACTTTGGATAAGAGATTACAAAACACAAAAGACACATGTTCATTTTAACCTTCAAAGCAAGAATGGATTCTTCTTAAGCATTGAAATTGAAGTGTGAAATTTGCTTGTTCAATTGTAAAGCCTCAAAACAAACTCTAGTAAGTTGCCTAAGGTTCTTTTTAATCCCTTTGTTTTGTTCTTTTTAAGCCCAAATGAAATTTATTGAGTCCTAAAAAGCTTGAAGATGACAAGTCCTTAGAAATGGGATTATAATTGCTCCCCAAAGTGTTAAAAAACACTTGATACAATAGAATGATGATGCCATAAGAAGCATTGCTTTCGTTTCCTACTTCTCTTTTGATCACTCCAACCTACAAAAACTGGTTAAAACTACAAAAACAGAGGCCAAAAACCAGTTAGAAGTTAAGGTGATCAAAATGAAAAAGAACACATGTTGAATTTTTTTGCAAACTGCCTTTTACCCCACCCCAATGGTGCAGTTTGCGATGGCGACATAGTTTGAAGGCTATCAGTGGCGCTCTAGTGAGACCAGTGATAGACTGTGGAAAAATAGTAAGCGTGATTGTGGTGCTATTTTGCAAAGTGACACAGTTTGGAATTTGAGTTGGTTAGGCCCTGGGGAGAATGATTCGAGCGTCATGGTTTGGAGTTTGAAATTGTCATCAAATAGTACTGCTGGACTGATAGCGACAGAGTTTGACCTGTCAGCAGTGCAATTTCCTGTAGACATAAAATAAATAAAAAGAGTAGAATTTGGTGAAAAAACGTGTTAATTTCATCAAATCTGCCCTCCTTCTAGTGCCAAAATGTGAATGGTGATCCTAAACTTTCACAAACACAAAGAACAAACACATTATTAGTCCAATATGCAAGTTAGAAACAACATTCCCCATGAAATTCATTTGAAACATCAAAACAAGAAATAAGTGAAGAAGAAAAGTAAAAAAAGCTATTAAATCCTATTTTAATGTCCAAACTCTCAATCCCATGGGGGAATTGGTGTCATTTTGATGTGGAAAATGGCCCTTTCCCAATTCCTTGCAAGCTTGATGATCAATGGTGAATATTTGATGCTCCTTGATGAAATTTCTCCATAACCTAGCTATGAATTGATGAAAATGGATGAACTTGATTTAAAACATGAAGATGATAACTATGCACAAGTTGTGGATGGAAATGCCTAAGATTGTGGATCCAAAATCAATAAGAGAGCCTTCTATTTATAAAAGAGATTGATGGAGGATGACGCAAAATGGATGAATGTGAGATCAAACACCAACCAATAGCATAATGCCACTTGTCAACATGTGAGTGGAAAAATGTGGAGCACATTTTGATGAATGTGCACATTAATGCAATTAGGTGGAATTTCAAATTTGGAGAAGTGACAAGTTGGAGGGAGAGAAGAAATGAATTAAATGCCACTTGGCTCAAGAAAAGGACATGTAAGAGGCCTTTAATGCCTTGTTGGATGGACAAGTACTTTTGGGGGGCGATTTCAAATTTGAGGAATATTCCATCCTTTGATGCCTTTTTGAATGAAAAAGGAAGATTTATAAATTAATTAAATTGATTTTCATGAGCAAGTTGCAAAAGCTAGAGGATTTGATGGATTAAGAGTAGGATTAATCAGGATTTGATTAATTTAAATGGAGACTAGCTGATTTGGCAATTTGATATAGATTTTAGGATTTAAATAAATCAAAGTGAGAGGAATAATGAATTTAGACTTAATTAAATAAAGTTTGATTTATTTAATTAATCTCTAAATTCATCTCATTTAAATCAAATAAAGATAAATTTATTTAATTTAAATGAGATGAATTTAGAGATTAATTAAATAAACTAAATTATTTAATTAAAAGAGGGACTATATGATTAATTAAACAAAGTGATTTATTTAATTAATAGGAGATGGTGACTTAATCGAATAAATTTGATTTATTTAATTAAGAGATGAAATGTGATGAATTTCATTAAATAGAGATTATTTAATTAAATTATTATTAAAGGAGATCATTTAGGATGAACTGGTGTTAGTAAAATCAGGATCAGGTGCATAGGATCAATCGGTATATTTTCCATGTCTACAATGATATTCTCACATTTATAATTATTTGAAGATTAGAAATTTTCCTGATGATGTGACTAAAAATGCTCGCACTTAGAGAAGAACACTTTCAGTTTGATACATTATGTTATCTGATGTCCTCTATAATTTTTTTTATAATGGTCTTCTTCTTTGGTATCTCACTAAGGTGAAAATATCCCTTGGCCTTCAAGAAGCCCATTCAAGATCTAGGCTGCCTGAAATGGTATACTTTTGGAAAAAATAGATCAAGACTCCTTTTCCTTTATCAAGAAGTTCCCACAATGTTAACAACATAGCAACCTTATTCGGGCTCCTGCTCAAGAGCTTCAAAATTAGACCTCTCCTTGGCCATTTGTAACATGGGGGTTGGATAGTATTCGAAATACCTTTATCATTATCACTGGATTACTTTATTAAATGGGTGATGTTCTGCTTTGATCCACGAATGTTGAAGGGATCTGTAGCTTTCTTTTAAACAATATCATTGATCATTTCATATTTCCTTCTACCCTTGTTTCTAACAATTGTACTTCATTTAAGAATAAAGAGGTGAAGCAATTCCTAGAAAAATTTCACATTCAACATCATTTTTCTATAATACTATCCTCAGTCTAATGGCCAAGCTGAAGCGCCAAATAAAACTCTTGAGATTATTCTCTGAAAAATAATGAATAAACATGGTAAAGACTGGCATACTCAATTAACATACGCCTTGTGAGCCTATCACATGAGTGTTCATATGACTACTGGTACAACACCAGATAACCTCGCGTATGGTGCCAAGGCTATCATGCCTTTAGAGTTATAAATTCCATCTTCGCGAGTTTCCCTTAAAGGGTTAATTGATGATGAAACTTACCATACTAATTATTTGCATCAACTTGCGTTGCTCGATGAGCATCAATTTCAGGCCATTGATCTATTGGAAGAATGAAGAAGAACATCTCATTATGCAGTCTTTGTGTTGTCATTGATGTCACCATGTTATATGAGTTGCAATTGGAAGTTTAAGTTCAAGCTTGATCCAGTATTCTGAACAGGTATGATAGTCATTATCCTCTGGTATTTTTGTCCGCAATCCTCTGTTGATGAATATCATAACTTGCGGTTTTGGGAAATGGTTCTTGGATGTTAGAAGTTTTTATGTTTAGAATCTCATGTGCATAGGTGCTCATATGGTGAGTTGGAATTATTCTATTTTTGCATTTTGTTATTAGGTCTATCCCTGGCCGACCTAATCATGAGTTGATGTTATAATGAATTAATTTTGTGTTGCGGATGTATTTGTGACCTATCTTAGGTCCATGCTGACATGTTGTAGCATGCTGCACACTTGAATTGTTTTTGAAAGGTTTTGTACAAGCTTGAAGCTGATAGTTAATATTTTTGGTGAATAAGGATTGCATCTAATTAGGCTGACCTAATTGATGCTTGCGGATGAGTCATATATATATATATATATTAGACAGTTTTTGAGATTGAGAGCGATAGAGAAGAAGACAAGTATCGAAGATGATGAAGTGTGTAAATTTAGTTTACTAAGCATCAAAGGAACTAAATCAACACTTGTTAGGTGTACTTTATTAGTTCATATTCTGGTTGTAAGCCATTTTTATATTGTATCTTTGTAGGCAGTGAGCCTCCCATTTTGGACAGTGAGTCTTGGCAATGAGCCACCCTTTGTAATATCTTATAACTGGTTATACTATATTGTGAGCTAATCCTCACCGTGGTTTTTCCCATTTTGGATTTTCCACGTAAAAATCCTAGTGTTCATGTGTTGTGTGCTTTTATGTTCTGCTAATGCTCTTGCTCATTTTTACTGTTATATGCATTGGAGTATTTGGATGGTGTTTGTTCAATAAGTTTAAGAAGATATTGATTCACCCCCCCTCTCAGTATCTTGGGTATTCAAAAATTGGTATCAGAGCCTGGTTCCTCCGAAGAAGCCTAACAGATTGAGGAAGATCTTCAAGATTGAACAAATGGATGAAAAAGAAGAACTCCGAGCTACTCTTGAAGATCTTGACAAGGTTGAAAATGAAAACAGAGATTTGAAATAAAATATTGATGAGGTAAATGAATGCATCAATAAATTGAAAGAGAAATTGAAGAAATTCAAAGAAAGACATAGAGAAGTAAGTGAGCAATTAAAAAAAGCAAATGAAGAGATCACCAAATTGAAGGTGCAAGTGGAGGAAAAGAAGAGAGTTGAAGATTGTCTGAATACAGTGGTGCAAAGTAAGACTGATGAATGCACAAGGCTTGAACAAGAAGTGGTAAACCTGAAAGCAGATCTAGAAAAGGGAAAAATTTAAAGATAAGTTCAAAACAAGCTCCACCAAGCTTGATGAGTTGATTGTAGGACATAAACCAACTAAAGAAAAAGGTGGTTTGGGAATGGAAGCAGGTGAAAGCTCTAAGGCTATGTAGACCTCAAACACAGTGGACAATCAAAAGACTCAAGATAAAGGAAAACAAACAAGAAATCCAAGAAGATTTGCTAGAAGACCACCTATTAGACAACCAAATACTCAAATGTACCCATCTTTCAATGGTGTTTGTTTTTCATGTAATAAATTTGGTCACAAGGCAACATAGTGTAGAAGTATAATGAACTAGTATGCTGGGATCCTTCTCTGGACAATGTTTTGCATGCAGTAAAGTTGGACATAGAGCTAGTGAATGCAAAACTCAGATGATTAATTGGTTTAATGGAGGTACAATGAATCAATATTTTGTTGGCTACTGCTATGCATGTAATAAGTTTGGACACAAAGAAAATCGGTGCAGATCAAGGGTTAATGGAGGTCAAACAAATTAGAAAATTGTTGTTTTCTATAATTGTAAAAAACTTGGAAACATTTCAAGAGTATGCAAAAGTAAAGGGGGAAAGCAATCTGATCCGGTAAAGAAGAATGAACCAGTGAAGAAAATTGACAAGAATGAGGTTAAGAAAGAAATGAACAAGATATGGAAGAAGAAAGAAGAGCTAGTAACATAAAATGTGTTTGTGCCCTCATCTGGTGCAGACAATTCCTCTGACAATTAGACCCAACATGGTCTTACGAGGATCATTAATAGAAAATTGTTCAACCCCCCTGGATATCTAGTGTGTCAGATGTTGAAACAAAGATATGTTGTAAAGAAGGAATAAACAAAGCTTATGCAAAAGGAACCAAAAGTAAAGTTGCAGGCATGATCATTTGCAGAGCAAATTAGGGTTTTTCAGTGCAGCGAAGAAGCTTTGTATCAAAATTTTGAAATATGCCACATTTAATGCGAATTAGGGCAGTTTTGTTGATCTATAAATTGGATTTGTAATGGATTTTGATCACTTTGGAATTTGAAGAAAGTGGAGAGTGATTTGGAGCAATTTTGAGGTGATTTGGAGAGTGAATTGAGCAAACCTTAGTTCTAGTTCGCATGAAAGAAAAAGGTATTTTACTCTTTTGTGCTGTTGTGGGTTTGTGTGAATAGTCTTTCTAAAATCATTTGAGCTAGGTTTATGAGGAGAATGGCAAGCCCTATAGTCCTAAATGTGTCAGAAATACCTAGACCTTCCTACAAGAAATATTCCATGAAGATATTTGAAGACGACTCTTTGGGCACCTTCTCATCAGTTCCTCATGGTGTCATGCCCACTGAAGACACTAGAATGTACATTCGAGTTAAGATTGAGGAATATAATCACAACAAATTGATAGATATGTGGCAAAATGAGCTCACTGGGGATGATTTCTTATCAAAACCCAAGTATGCAAATATTGTTGTGAAGAAGTTGGATCGGTGGAATTATTTTCCTAACTTTAGCTCCACTGTTGATGACAAGTATGTTAAACCATCTTTCAAAAAAATTCATGATAAGTTTTTGTGGACTGACAAACCTCATCTAATAACCAAGGAAGTGATTAAGGCAATTACTAGACTCTATGATACTAGACTAGTACCAATGTTGAAGTCTGTGAAAAATGAAGTGGTGATGGAACTCACTAGAGCAACATTTGATAGAAGGGCTCTTGCAACAAAGCCTATTACCAATCGTGTTGTGAAGTATGCAACTATAATGATCGGTCACAAGATCTACTTCACAAATAGGGAAAATTCCGTGTCTGCTACAACTATATACACTAGATATGACATGGCAACAAATGGTATATAATATGATCTATGTGAACTTCTTTGACAACAATTGTTTGAAAATCTTAAGATGAAAAGGGAGAAGAAATATGCATTTAAGTTTGGTTCCATGATTGTTTGTCTGCTATTCTACTTTCTTAGACATCTTCTCGAAAGAGATGATGTGGTGATTTGGGATACATCAAGACTCGTTGCACATTAAATTTTTGATTATATGCACTGCTTGGGTGATTTGAAGAGTCGAGACAATGCTCTGACAACATTCTTTGCTGTATTCAAAAGCAACATGAATGAATGTGAAAGGATTCCAAGGAAAGTTGTTGAAAAATACAAGAATGACATCATATTTCATGTCTCCTCTGATGAGTGCATGATTGAGGCAGTTGAACCCCAGACTGTTTGGATAGAACCATTGGGTTATGAAGTTACAGAGGATGAAGTAGAAGGCTATGTACAAGTTTTTTTGAAAAGTCCAAAAGATACCAGTGAACCTAGAGTGGGCACATATGATTTTTTTTTATGGAAACTCACTTGAAGCATAAGATGCATGTGATAAGAAAGAATGTAGATCAAATGCTTAGAAAGGTTGGGTTCACTGATGAACAAATTGCATAAGGAAGAGCCATGGGAGAGCAGCTAGCTAGAGAATCATTAGGACTGAGGAGATCCAACAAGACTACTCCTTCAAAACCAACTGTAGCTCTTGCATCGGTGAAGGTAGAGCCCATTGCTCCTAGTAAAGGCAAAGGACTGGATCCTTTAGGACCCACAACAAGATCAGGAAAAAGGAAAGAGACTCCTCTGGTGGCACCACTCAAGAGAGGTAAAAAGGAAAAGGAAACAAGGGAAAAGAACCTCAGCATCACCGAAGATCAAGAAAAAGAGGAGGAATACCCTGAAGCTAAATTGATTAGAAAGAATAAAGGGAACATGCCCTCTAGTGAAGGTGCTTCATAGGATGCAAGTGTTGGCACTAAAATATTTCATTATGTGTCATCCTTTGAAGAAGATGAAGAACATGATTTTGGTGTTCATGTGCACACCAAACTGGACTCGAAGAAGGCAAAGGTGTCAGTAGAGGCATCTCTGGACTAGGAAGAAAAAAATTCCTCACTAGTAAGACCTAGTTCCCCTCTCAGATTAGAGGCATTGGTTAATAGCTTAGTTCATTTTGAAGATATGTTGCAGCTTATTGTAAAAATTTATACTCAAGTAGGTAGAGAGGATAGGAAAATTTTGATTTTGGCTATTATTCAGTATGTTATTACTTTGGAAGTTAGTTTGGATTTTGTTAAGAACAATGGTCCTGAGAAATTGTGGGAGGCTCTGATGAAAAGAAGATTAGAGGCTGTTGAGTTAGAAGAAAAGATAAGAAATGAGGCATTTGAGAAAATTGGATCCTCTTTGAACACAAATGATTTGGAAACCTTGAAGAAGGTATGCTTAAAGATGTTTTTGATGAAGAGAAGGGTAAACACTTTGATGAACAAAGATAAAAATAAAATAAATAAAATAAAGAAAATAAAGAAAATAAAGAAAGAAACTGTAGAAGCCATCACGGGGTACGACTGAGAAATATGGTATGTTTGGTGCACTCCCATATAGTTCTACACCTAAATCAGGAGAAGAATATTCTATAGAGGTAAAGGAAGACATTCCTCTGGGTACAGGTGATTCAGATATCCCTTTGGATATAGGTGTTACAAAGGATCCTTTGGAGATAGAGAAACAAAATGAGGAAGAAGCTGAACCAGAGAAGCATGATGTTGTTCCTCCAGAGCATGCTGAAGAAGAAAAAGATAAAGATGAAGGTGAAAGGAATGAAGAGGAAAGAGACAAAGAAGAAAAATTTGAAGAAGAAGAAGAAAAAGAAGAGGAAGAAGAAAGAGTAAACAAAGAAGAAATAAATGGAGAATCTGCCAGGAAGAATGAAGAAGATCAAAGGTGGGTTGTGGATTCATAAAGGTCCTCTAGAGAATCCTCCTCCAACGATGATGTTTTAAAAGGCTTGTTATCCAAGCAGATAAGGTTCCAACCGCTGATTCCTCTAGAACTTCTACAACTCCCCGTGATTCAAGGTAGTGTGGATTTGGACAAGATCTCTCTTGTTCACAAATTGGTGTTAGGGGATGCATTGCATGCATCTGAAAGAAAATAAATTCTAGAAACACATCAAAAGGGGACAAAGCTTATTGATTATTCCCTCAAAAATTTGCAGGATGCCACCCCCGATATATCAATTGATACATCTCTCACTCTGGTAGATAATTTGAAACTTCTATTGGACTCCTTTAAGGAGTATGCCTCTGGACTAGGTGAGAAGACAAGGCAAGAGGTTGAGAAGAAAATGGCAGAGAAAATGCTTTTGGAACTTCATAATAAGTGTGCTCTAGCACACACCAATGTGAAAAAGAGTCTGGAAGTTATGCAAGCTTGTGAGTCTGAAGCAAATACTGTATTTGCTTACAACATAAAGTGGCAGGATGCCACACAGAGTATCAAAGATCTCATGGATTCCATCGAGTCCCAATTGACAGTTGTTTCCAGTACATACAGTGCATCTAAAGACAAAGATGGGTCAACTTGGAATGCTATCATTGCTCACAGAGAGAAATTCTTTATTCTACAGAAGCAGAAGGAAGACATCATTAGAAGATTCAGTTAGTTAGGTGACGTTGTGAGAATGGAGTACACTCTGGTGGCCAATGCTTTGGAAAATCTAACTCCAGGCACTCCGAATGATGTAGAAGAAAGCTTGATGGAATTAGAATCTTTGAACAAAATGCTGATATCTGCTAAAAAGAGTTGGGAGAATGGTAAGACAACATGGCAAGGTATACTCAAGGAGCTTCAAGGCTCACCTTCCTTCAGGTAATGCTTTTTCATTTTTCATATTTTTGGATTGCCCTTTATCCTTGATGTCAAAGGGGGAGAGAAAAGGAGAGAATTTCATGGAGAGAAAAGGGAAGGTGTGTTGCACATAAAAGGTTTTTACATTCTTTTGGCACATGTTGCCATCAATGAAAAAGGGGGAGATTATTGGAAGAATGAAGAAGAACATCTCATTATGCATTATTTGTGTTGTCATTGATGTCACCATGTTATATGAGTTGCAACTTCATTTAAGTCCAAGCTTGATCCGGTATTCTAAACCGGTATGATAGTCATTATCCTCTGATATTTTGGTCCGCAATCCTCCGCTAATGAATATCATAACTTGCAGTTTTGGGAAATGGTTCTTGGATGTAAGAAGTTTGTATGTTTAGAATCTCATGTGCACAGGTGCTCGTATGGCGAGTTGGCATTATTCTGTTGTTGCATTTTGTTATTAGGTCTATCCTTGGCCGACCTAATCATGAGTTGATGTTATAATGAATTAATTTTGTGTTGTAGATGTATTTGTGATCTATCTTAGGTCCATGCCAACATGCTGTAGCATTCTACACGATTGAATTATTTTTGAAAGGTTTTGTACAAGCTTGAAGCCGACAGTTAATCTTTTTGGTGAATAAGGATTGTATCTTGTATGTCCATAAAATTGGTCATGTTTAAATAATCCTAACATTTAATTAAATATTTATTATTTAATTAATTCCTCTAAAGTCTTCTACATGTAATTAAATTTAATCAATTTAATTATAGTGTTCATTCATTTTATTCTCCCACCATAATTAAATAAATTTATTTTATTTAATTATTCCACAGATATATTTGATTAAATTAAATAAATACATTTTATTTATTTAAGTTAATTATCATCTTCTGAATTTAATTAAATCTTTTTAATTAAATTTAAAATATCTCTTTTTCTTCATTTTATTCTCCCACCATAATTAAATAAATTTATTTTATTTAATTATTCCACAGATCTACTTGATTAAATTAAATAAATACATTTTATTTATTTAAGTTAATTATCATCTTCTGAATTTAATTAAATCTTTTTAATTAAATTTAAATATATCTTTTCTTTCTATTTTAAACTTTCCTCTAAATTAATTAAATACTTTTATTTAATTAATCTCATAACACATGTCATTTCTTCTAATTTAATTAAATATTTTATTTAATTAAAGATCTTTTGCTTTCTTCGAATCATAATTAGATATTTCATTTAATTATGAAATCTTCTGATTTCCTCAAAATCTTAATTAAATATTTAGTTAAGAAAAATCAACATACACTCATAAATAAATAATTGAATTAGATAATTCATTGTTTATCTTCTCAGAATCTTTCCATTTTTCTTCTAAAAAAAGATGATTTTTAAATCATCTCATCTTATCTCTTCCATGAAAATGGAAAAATCTTGCTTTATTCGTTTTCTTCTATTTTCTCTTCAATCTCATCTATCTTTAACCGTTCAATCTGTCAGGAATTATCACAGCCGTTGACTAACCCAACCAATCGAAATCTTTGAAAAACTCTATAAATGCACATGCAAATCCAAGCATTGGTTACAACACATAACGAACACAACATACACATACATTACACTTGCATTCTTGTAGTTTTGGCATTTTAGCAATATTCTCATCATAGCATAATCTTGCATTTAGCATAGTATGCATCTTTAATCTCATTATTCAGTAGCCTACTTCGTTGAGCTTGGAATTCCAAATCTGAGACCAACTTGACAAAACGAAACGTTGGAGATAGAGGACAATAAGATGACTTCGGAGAGGCTGCCATAAAACAATTTGCTTACTTGTTTTGTTTTTAGTTTCTTTGATTTAATGTTTTATTGATTGTGTTTTTAATTGATTAGATTGATCATATTTTCATACACACATAAAATGGTGCCCACCATGGGGCACATGCCCCGATTTTAACGTTTTCTGTAGCATATTTTGACAGGTTTCCGCATTCTGGCATTTGGTTTTCTGAAAAATTTCTCGTTTTAGCGCATCCGATACTTTCTGCAGCGCATATGAGGGTTTGATTTTTTTTGTTTTGCAGGTTTCTTTTAGCGCATCTGAGGACTGTTTTGGCGCTTCTGAGGTTTTATCTGGCGCATATAAGGCACAGAATAGCACATTTAGCCCCATTTCATTTTAGAGTTAAATTTGCATTTATTAAAATGGTGCATTTAATGACTGTTTTAGCACTTTTAAGGTCTGTTTGAGCGCAGTTGTTGTCTATTTCTGCGGATCTCAGGTCCATTTTCTGTAGTTCTGTGTTCTTTTAGCGCATTTAAGGATTGTTTTGGCGCATTTAGGAAATTTCTGTAGCGCATCTAAGGTCTGTTTCAACGCATTTAAGGTCTATTTGAGTGCTTTTAAGGTTTGTTTCAGCGCTTATAAGTTCTGTTTCAGCGCATTTAAGGTCTGTTTCTATGCATATGGTTGTAACACAAAAACAAAATTTTGAGTCTGATGCCTTCCGCAAACATAATTTTCTCTTGTTAAAAAGAAGCAACCCTAGGATAGTCACGTCTGGATAAAAACTGATCAATCCTAGGATAGGCATGGAACTTAAAATGAAGCAATTTAGGATAGACACCATACAATGATCTTGCAGTTAAAATTGAACAACTTTTTTTTGTGAAGCAATATCTTCACTTAGATTAAATCATTGTGATTTGGATTTTAAAAAGAACATTTGTTTGCTTTGTCTGTGGCAATAGGTGTATGCTCTCCCCTTAACTGGGTGATCAGAATACCAGACTTTCCTTTTCAATTTCATGCAAATTTACTGCTTTAATTACATCCTTTAGAGAGCTTGCTGTAGTGGGAAAAAGTACTCACCCTACGGGAACGACTCAAGTGGGTTCAAGCCAAAGCCAGGCTATTCCACCCCACTATAAAATTTAAAGCAAATCTAGGGAAACCCTTTTTTGCCGGTAGTGTGCAAGATAACCATCCCCAAAGCCTTTGTTCTAAAGGTTGGGAGGTCTCCTAAGGGAGTTTATTATTGCCACACTGAACAGAAACCCTTATTACGAACCTAGTGTAGTAACCAGCCGAAGTCAGTTTCCGAACATACTAATAATCACAGTGCAAGGGGAGGGAAGAATCTGCTCCCAAGACACTCACCATATAACTGCCAAGGATTGTTTGCTTAGGGGATCCGGTATCCACTTCCGTCACTCTGAGTACGCACCTGGAAAAGACAAAAACACGGGCACCCTTTCGGGGGTGACATGGCTATGTGAGTCGACACAGTTCTAAGATGTGGGCTGTTGATTACTAGTATGACCTACTTGAGTACTAAGAGTGAGTCTTCCTGAAATTGTCTTTCATGTGCTAAACCTGTGAAAACACTTGCTGAAAAACATTTTCTTGATCATACACTTGATGTTAGTATAGGGTTTTAAAAAAAACAACTATTTTTCAGAATGTTTGTTGTGTCTTCCATTACATTAACTCAGATAAAAGATCATTCGAAATGAAAGTGAAGAACAAAAACTGAAACCGTTCAAAAGTCATTCACATCTTTGGTCCAATAACGTTCTTGATATTTTCTCTCATGCTTAAGAAGTGGAAATCAACAAAATTTGTCAGGAAATCAATTTCCACTAGAATCAAGAAACCCAAGAAACAATTAGGGTACAAGAAGTCATTGCAAAGAAGAAAAATTTTGTACAAAAGTCGACACGTCTTGCTTCATTACCGTGGATTTCTTCATAGATACCAAGACTTTGTTAGAGGATTCACTGACGAGTATGCTGTAGATCCCTTGGATTCTCAAGCTCATTATCAGAGATTAGCTCTATCTCAACGACATAATCTTAATCAACCTCTTGAGTTTGATAATATACCTCAACCTTCTATTGAGTATCCCTCACATCCTAGTCAAATCCTCCAGTGATCTTGAATTCTTCCTTCAAAGACAAAGACCAAATCTTTAAGAGTGTACCTTCCAAAAACAAATTTTCTAATTATTGATTCACCTTCCCCAACAAGATTCTGACATCCTTCATCATCGGAAGCCATAATAAAAAATTAGGAAACATCATTGATCATATCATAAGATCCCCATCTTATCAGATCAAGATTATCACACTCATCGAAACTGTGATCTAAGTTTAGAAGATTTCTTCAAAATCACATGCCTATCTTCACAAGATCCCAATACATCAAATCAAGGGAGGAAATCCAACAAGAAGGTCCTACTCAAAACACTCAAGAAGAAGGTGAAAACAATAATCCTCTCTACAGTATAAGTCATAATCCACTTTTCAACAACAACATGGATAACAGAGAAGAAAATCCCTTCCACAAGTACAAAGCCATAAACAATACTCCTGTAGATAGTGATGATGAACATGAGGATGAACGCCATCTTAGAGAAGCTGAGCAAGATCCCAAATTTTACAAAGCCATAGAAAAGATCTTGCAACGCGATAAAGAGAAATATTTCCTCTATCTAGCTGACCAAGGGGCTAAATTGCTGCATGACTTTGATACTGAGATCTTGAAGAACAAACCTGAAGAAAAACCCCCATCTGATCTTAGTGTTTTGACTCAACAAATTAAAGAATTTCAAGGAAAAGTTAAAGAGTTACAAGGGGGAACCACAACAAAGAAATATACTCTTGAGGACATTTGTACTTATCCTTTCAATCGAAATCTCAACATGATTCCCTTCCCCAAACATTGTGAAATTCTGAAATTTGATAATTATAATGGGAAATCGGATCCAATCGATCATGTTAGAGACTTTCGAAACATGACTTTGGAGTTCACTCATGAGGACACTTACTTGATGCGTTTGTTTCCTAGGAGTCTTGGAGGTCACTCTATGGAATGTCTATCAAAAATCACACCTTCTGTCAATACATTCGAAGAATTAATCAATCTGTTTATATCACAATATGCATACAACATCCAACACCAAATCACTATGATAGATCTCTGCAAAGTTGCGCAAAAACCTAGTGAACCTTTTATCACTTTTCTTTAGAGATGGAGAAGGATGTTCGCTAGATATCCACGTCCTATTCCTAAAAAGGAAAAGATGGTCACCTTCATTAACAACTTGAATTCAGAAATGAGCTATCATTTGAACTTACATTGTCCTCCTTTTGAGAAATTGATCGAAGATGCCATAACCATTGAAGATGCTTTGGTCAAAAGAGGAGTAATCAAACATGACAATCCTAGCTCATCCAATCATCACAACAATCAGGACAAGTCTAAATTTTGGACTCGCAACAAGAACGTAGTGAATGATGGTGTTGTTGATGCGAATCATGCCTCGACCAAGCCATTTGTTCTTAGTGCTCCAAGCACTCGCCACAACAATGTCAACTCAATTACAAATCAAGGGAACAATCCTCCTCCTCTGAGAAACAATGTAAATCAACATCATACTCCCAATCAAGGGACTGTCAACAATCCAGGTTACCGAGGAACCAATAACAATCATAACTCCTTAGGGAATACCTCAAACACAAATCCACAACGATTTTCATTCTTCTCTCATAGAAGAAATTATACTTCTATAGGTCAATATTTGGAATCCACACTCAAAGAATTGATGGCCAAAAATGTCATTACCTTGCCACCTCAGTGAAACTATGAACCCAGTGTAAAGCCTCCATCATGGAATGAGGCATACTATTGTGACTATCATCGGTGCAAAGGTCATCACACAAATAACTGTCAAGCCTTGAAGAATACTATTCAAGACTTAATCGACAATGACATCATCACAATAGAAGGACATGAAAAATCAAATGAAGAACACAAAGCTTTTCAAAATCCTTTGCCTAACTATCAAAAAGGTGAGTCTTCTGAAAAAAATGTGAATCATATTGAGGATCCGATAATTAATCACATCTACACTGATGATGAACGGATCAATGTCATAAAAGTCAAGGAAAAGATGGAATATAGGGAGGTCAACGCAACAACAAGGGCACAAGCCAAAGTTGTCTTAAAGGGTGTCTCAAAATCCACTGGACCTACACCTCAACATCAATATGATTTAGTTAACCAACTTTGGAAAACTCCTGCTCAGATTTCTATTTTAGAACTCTTGAAGATTTCCCCAGCACATAAAGAAATTCTCGAAAAATCCCTCTTTGAAACAACTGTATCCACTGATTTGGATGTAGACCAATTTCAAGCTATGGTTGGACACTTGTCTTCACCCACATGCCTTTCATTTTCATAAAAAGATGATGTTTCCATAACTCATCCTCATAACTCATCATTATATTTAGAGGTCATGGTTCACAAGTTTTGTGTCAGACGAGTTCTAATAGATGGGGGCGCTGGTTTAAATATATGTACTATGAAGTTGGTGAAGGCTTTGGGATTTTCTAAAGACTCCATTGATTTCAGAAGAAAGAGCACCCAAGGGTCTAATAATGCTACCAATCAGAGTGGGTCCTGTTATCAAAAATACCTTCTGTCAGGTATTAGACCGTGATCTTGTGTACAACATCTTGTTGGGTCGTCCTTGGATCCATGAAATGCAAGCTGTCCCATCTACATATCATCAATGTCTTAAATTTCATTATGATGGACAAGAAATCACAATATCAACTGACAATTCAAATATTCAGACTTGTGCTAATATCAAAGTCAGTCAAGATACTTTAGTTCCTAACAATCGAGAAGCTCATACTAGTACTTCTCTAAAGATCGACACACAAATCAGTCAGTTAGCCACTAGTTTTGACAAGAAATTGAAATTCAAAGACCATGGAGTCAGAGAATATTCTCTCTTCTTGGTAATTTATCCACATCTCCTCGGTCACATGGACAACCTTCAATCGCACAACATCAAATATTAGCAGCATCGACGTCAACACAACCGCCAACAGAGCCAATTACAAAGTTTAATGGATAATTCATCAAAGAAAAATTCCCCATGGAAGATCCTGAGGATAGGGAAATTCTAAACTGGCTCTATAAAGATGAAGATGAAGCAGTTTTTAATGTCAAATTACCAACGGAGAAATATGGAAAAGGGTATTCTATCATGCAGAAGATGGGCTATGATAAAGGCCCTATCGAGAAAAGAAAAGGAGTAGTTGAACCTATTAATCCTCCAGGACTTGCTGCAAAAGAGAAAACCGGATTAGGTTATGATACTACCTCAAAAGAAAGAACATCCAAACAACTGCATGGCACTGTCTTTACATTGCAAGAAGGTTCAAATTCACGAGAAGCATGTTTAGCAACAGTTCAGAACTTCATGGATAATAACTCTGACACAGAATCTGCTGAATATGAATGGGATACCATTTACAATAATGAGTTCTAGAGGGATAAAAAGATTGATGTGATACACAAGTACACCCCCACTCTAATCGAAGGAGAAGGGTCAGGGTCGCAACCACAAGAATCTGAACTACAAAGTAACTATGATTCTAGTGATGTTGAGTCAAATTTAAATGAACAAGACTATCGCGAGAACAGTACCATCATTGACCAACCTCATACCTCAGATTCTACGGTCAACTCCATTATGACCATAACCATAGCCGATTTCACGCAACCCGATACCTTTGATTTATCCTGATCTCATTGATTGGGATTCATCTAAACCTATTGATATACCTATGTTTCCAAGTCATGAAGCTATTGTAAACTTCCTTTTCACAGAAGACGTAAATGATTGTTCCACTAGCAATTTTCGGGATGAAGTCTTTGATCAGGAGAGTGTCAATTCTCCCAGTTGCAAAATAAAAAATAAAAAAGAAAGATCTAATGGTGAAAACCAGAATCTGGCAGTATTAGATCAAAGAAAAGATAAAATAAAGAGCGTATCAGATGGTGAAAACCTTTTTAAGGCACCAGACGATGGGAATCTTGACACTCTCCCGGAACACTACCATGAGCGATCGCCTATTTTGATTGAGCCTACAAATGTCGTCAATCTTGACACTTCAGAAAAACCAAGGATTTTACAGTTAGTTGCGTCAATGACAGAGAAAGAAGTACCAGAGTTCATGGAATTTCTAAGAGCAAATCAAGTCAACTTTGCTTGGTCTTATGCGGACATGCCAGGTCTCGATCCTGATCTTATCATGCATCACTTGTCCATCAAACCAGGGGTTAAGCCTGTGAAACAAAAACTCAGAAAGATGCAGCCCCATGTTGCATTATTGGTTAAGGAAGAACTAAAAAAACTTCTTGATGTGGGCTTCATAAGATCAATCGACTACACAGAATGGATCTCCAACATTGTTCCTGTAGACAAGCCAGATAAAAGTGTCAGAATTTGCATAGATTTCAGAGATCTTAATAAAGCATGTCCTAAGGATGACTTCCCACTTCCAAACATCGACACTATAGTTGATTTGACAGCTGGCCATGCCATGTATTCATTAATGGATGGTTTTTCTGGTTACAACCAAATCAAGATTGCACCTGAAGACTAGGAGAAAACAACTTTCACGTGTCCATGGGGAACTTACTGTTGGAACGTCATGCCTTTCGGTCTAAAGAATGCTGGGGCTACTTATCAGAGAGCCATGACTACAATATTTCATGACATGATGCACACATTCATGGAAGATTATGTAGATGACATATTGGAAAAATCATACACCAGAGAAGGACATCTGGAAATATTGTCTAAAATATTTACAAGATTGGAGAAATTCAAAGTTTGCCTAAATCCCAAGAAATGTGTTTTTGGGGTCACATCTGGAAAACTCTTAGGGTACATTGTTTCAAAAAAGGGAATTGAAGTAGATCCTGCTAAAGTTCAGGCAATCATGGAAATGCCTCCCCCAAGAAACATCAGTCAATTGAGGTCACTACAGGGACAACTTCAGTCTATAAGGAGGTTCATCGCACAATTGGCCGACAAAAGTCTACCTTTCACACATCTACTACATAAAAATGTTCCTTTCAAGTGGGATGACAAGTGTGAATTTGGATTTTCAACAAATCAAACAGTACTTAATGACTCCACCAGTCCTAGTACCACCAAATCTAGACAAACCACTGATCTTATATATTGCCGAAACAGAGACATCCTTGGGAGCATTGTTAGCACAAGAAGACCATACAGGGAAAGAATGTGCAATTTATTATATCAGCAGAACATTGACAAGCCATGAACTCAACTACACTTCCATCGAAAAGGCTTGTTTAGCAGTAGTCTTTGCTTCACAGAAATTTCGACATTACATGTTAATACATACAATCAATCTTGTTTCAAAGATCGATCCACTAAAGTATCTGTTAAGCAAAGCATCATTAACGGGAAGGCTAGCAAAATGGGTAATGATTCTGAGTGAGTTTGAAATCCATTATATTGATCGCAAGGCAATCAAAGGACAAGCTATCGCTGATCAACTAGCAGAAGCACCACTACAAGCAGACCATCCTCTGCACATTGAATTTCCAGATGCTGATGTCTTTACTGCAGAATCTAAACAAACATGGTCCTTATATTTTGATGGTTCTTTTACCCAACATGGATCAAGGGCAGGCATACTCTTTGTCACTCCTCAAGGTAATACCATTCCTCGGTCATATAGGCTAATGTTTCCATGCACCAACAATATAGCCGAATATGAAGCCTTAATCACCGGACTAAAGATTGCATTGGAATGGAGGATCACTGAACTACAGGTATATGGTGATTCACAGTTAGTCATTAATCAAATCAATGATGATTATCAGACCAAAGATGACAAACTGTTGCCATATAAAAATATGGTTGACGACTTCAAGAAGTACTTTGTGGACATCCAATTCACACAAATTCCAAGACTTGATAATAAAGCAGCCGACGCCATGGCCACGATCGCATCATTGCTACAACTCCCAAAAACTCAGGCTCACTATGAATTTCTGGTGGAAAAAATCATTTATACCTGCTATAACACCCCAGAAAGCCAAATCATTTGCCACTTGGTGGGATTCGATTCACCTTGGTATGGCAAGATTTATGCCTACCTAAAAGATGACATCTTGCCACCTGATTTATCCCATAACCAAAAACAAAATTTTATCCGCCAATCCTCTCGCTACACTCTTATCGCCGACACCCTCTATCGCCGTGGTCTTGATGGTACTCTACTTCGATGTCTTGAATGTGATGAATCTGACAAAGCTTTACAAGAAGTTCATGGTGGCATTTGTGGTACTCATTCAAGTGGACTAACTTTATCCAAGAAATTGATTAGAATGGGTTACTACTGGCCTACAATGGAGAGAGAATCCTTCACTTTTGTTAAAATGTGCTCAAAATGCCAGATTCATGGGAATCTCATTTACGCTCCTACACAAGAACTTCAACCATTTACACCAACCTGGCCATTCTCTCAATGGGGGTTAGATCTAGTTGGAAAAATTCATCCTTCATCATCAAATGGACACAAGTTCATCATCACAGCAATAGAGTATTTTACCAAGTGGATTGAGGCAGTACCTCTCACTAAAGTCACCGGAAAATAGATCTCATCTTTTATACTCAGCTATCTCATTTGTTGGTATGGCATTCCCACCTCCATCATCACAAATAATGGACGACTATTCAAGAATTATGATGCTGACGAACTCTGTGAGCGATTTCATATTCAACACAGATATTCAACACCTTATTATCCACAAGGGAATGGCCAAGCAGAGGCCTCAAATAAAATAATATTGAAAATTTTGAAGAAGACTGTGAATGATGCAGGGAAAGATTGGCACATTCAACTCAATCTTGCATTATGGGCTTATAGAACTAGCATCAGAATGCCAACAGGAGCCACACCATTTGCTCTGGTCTATGGAGTAGAGGCTATACTTCCTCTAGAAGTTGAGATTCCCTCTCTTAGAGTATCACTGAAAGGTCTTACAACAGATGATGACTATAGAATTTTCTGACTACAAGAACTGGAACTCCTAGATGAAAAGAGACAAAGAGCAGCTGACCATTTGAAAGCATACCAACAGATGATGTCTCGCAGCTATAATCACAAAGTAAAGCCATGTACCTTTCAGGTGGGTGATCTTGTTCTGAAAGAGAACCCACACAATCAACAAGACAGAGAAAAGAAAGGAAAGTTTGAACCAAATTGGCTAAGTCCTTATGTGGTTATTGCAGTCTATGGTTCAGGAGCCTACAAGCTATCAACGCCAGAAGGGGACCTATTTGACGAACCCATCAACAACATGCACCTCAAGAAATATTATGTTTAAGTCAGCTATCATCATCCAGAAAAGGTCCTGAAAAAATACAAAAACAGTAGAAAAGGTCCTAAAAAAATACGAAAACAGTAGAAAAAGTCCTGAAAAAATACAAAAACAGCAGAAAAGGTCTTGAAAAAATACAAAAACAACAAAAAAGTCCTGGAAAAATGGTTACCCTGGTGAAAACCTGGCAAACAGGCATCTCGGTAGCGATAAAAATAAAAAATAAAAATCGTCATAGGGTGAAAACTTGGCGACAGGCAGTCTATTGACAAGAAAAATGCAATAAAAACAAGTAGTGAAAATCTGGCAAACAAACGCTATTTGTAGCTCTCCATCTATTAGTTCATGCTCTGCACCTAGCTTCATAGCCTTCATTTCATGCATCTTTCCATCATCTTAGGGTCATACCAGCATCATGCTGCCATCATTTTCCTAGAGCGATAACGTCTTACCATGGCTTGATTATTTTACATATTCATTTCAGCAAGTTGTGTCAATACTCGGGGAAAAACGTTGACATACTGGGGGCAATCAACTTTCAAGGTTTTACCAAAACAACCAGACAATGACATCAAAACCCAATCATGTGAACAAACAATCAAATCACATGAACAACTATCCAATCATTGATACATATCACAAAAGTTTTCAGCCAAGTACCTTATCATGACTCATATCTGGATGATCTAAAATCTAAATAATGTTTGGAATAGCAGTATCGCATCTTGAACTATGGTTGTTTAATTTTCATTATCATCTCTGGAGCACACTCAATGATGTACTGAACTAGCGTGGCTAGGAAAGAAGATGATTTTTATTTGTCTGCTGTCTTGAGGTTAACTATTCATCTATTGCAAATATGTCGCGAGACATGATTTTTGAAGCAATATCATTGATGATAGTTCCACATTTGCATCAAAAGGTGGTTAGTCTTTTTCTGTTTATGCAAGAAATGCTCAGGTCATCTTGGTTCAATTATACCTCGATGCTTGTGTTCCCTTGCTATATCAAAAACCATGAAAGTTGTACTTAGGTCATCATTGGTGCTAATTTACCCTTTGATGCTTGTACATACTTCCAACATTTTAATGCTCTATGATGATCCAAGAAAGCTACCAAAAGGCTCAATGACTGGTTTGCTTCATTTAGTTGCATTTCATTTTAGATTAGTGTACATATATCTGCATACCGGATTTGCATCAGAGTTTTTGAAGGGCTAACAAAAACATCAACGACTGTCATGTCTCTTTGGACTATTTGTGGAGGACATTCAGACATTTGTTTCATTATCACCTCTCATTTCATTATCATTTCCTCTTCATTATCAGGTCCTATCATCTATCATTTGCCATTCATTTGCATATCATTTGGGATCCATTTTCAAAATTCTTTATTCATTATTATTTCATATCATCATTTATCATCTTCATATCATTATCATTTCATTTATCATTTATCATTTCATTATTTCATATCATCATTTATCATCTTCATATCATTATCATATCCATTATCATTTTATCATTTCATTATCATTTCATATCATTAATCATCTTCATATCATTATCATGTCCATTATCATTTTATCATTTCATTTATCATATCCATTATCATTTCATTTATCATTTCATTATTTCATATCATCATTTATCATCTTCATATCATTATCATTTCATTTATCATTTCATTATTTCATATCATCATTTATCATCTTCATATCATTATCATATCCATTATCATTTTATCATTTAATTTATCATTTATCATTTTATCTTCATATCATTATCATATCCATTATCATTTTATCATTTCATTTATCATTTATCATCTTATCATCTCATTATCATTTCATTATTTCATATCATCATTTATCATCTTCATATCATTATCATATCCATTATCATTTTATCATTTCATTTATCATTTATCATTTTATCATCTCATTATCATTTCATTTATCATTTATCATATCATCTTCATATCATTATCATATCCATTATCATTTTATCATTTCATTTATCATTTATCATCTTATCATCTCATTATCATTTCATTTATCATTTATCATATCATTTCATATCATTTTCCATTATCATTTCATTATCCTTATCATTCATCATTTCATTATCATTTCATGTCATTATCCTCTATCATATTATTTCATTAACATATCATTACATTGACATTTACGCTCATTATCATTTATCATTTCATCACATTATCATTACATTTCACAACATATCATTTATCATCTTATCATACATCTCATTATCATTAACCATTTCATTTCATATCGTCATTTATCATTTATCACATTACATTCATCTCTAATCATCCTATCATTTTCATATCCATTCATATTACAAATCCATGATGCATATCATAAACACAACATTCATTTTCCATCATATCATAATTATTTACTTACATTTGAAAATCCAAAAACAAACATTCCATACATACATTTTCATATCATTTTCCAAATAACATTTTTCATACATCATAAGTCATCCACCTGCATGACATCATTAATACGCATCGTCAATCATCATCATAAACATATCATATCGAATCATCCCGCATATCATGTTAGTCGTGAAACCATTCAAATACATACCAAAATCCATAACATATAGAAATAAATGCATATCACATAATCATCTCATAAATGCACATCATATCATCAAAAATCATCGCCGCTGCATATCATCACTCATCAAAAATGATACAAATGTCTAAATGTCCAATGAAACTACAAAATTCAAAGAGAGATACATAGGATATGATCAAAAAATGGCATATACATGCTCCAAAAATGATATACATCACAAAACTAGTTGGTCGATGCCCCTGATGGAGCTGGTCCGAAAGGAGGTGGCCTGCCACTGGTACCTGCGTTTGGATCCCATCGAGGCCCAGTCACTCCCATGCTCTGTGTACGTGTCCGTGATATGCTCCTAGTCCTGCTGCGAGACCGGGGAAATGGCTCTCTGCGCTCGGGAGGACACAACTCCTCATACCTGACACGGTAGTACTCTGCCTCTCTCACCATTTCCATGCGCTCTGCAATAGCCTCTCGCAAGGATGCACTCTCTATAGTGCCCATCAGTCTCTGAGCTACGCCCTCGGCCTCTGCTGCCCTCTGTCTCAAAGCATCCCTCTCTATGATCAACTGGGCTATCTGAGGATCTGGGGCAGGCTGCGATACCTGTGCTGGTGCTGGAACCTGAACCTATGCCTGTAACTGCGCTATCACGCTCTGTGCCTGACCTAACTGACCCTGAATAGTTTGCACCTGGGCTTGCAAAGTGGCTATCTGTGTTTGCTGAGAAGAAGAGGACATCCTGATGATTGTCCGTGGTCTACCACCAGATCTGGGCCTCTGAACAACCTATGCACTGACTAGGCTGTCCATCCTCTGCCTCATTGCTCTCTCTATCTTCCCTCCATCATCTCCCCCGTCATCCCCATCATCTAGGCTATCATCATCCCTGTCACCCTCCTCATCGTCTCGGTCACCCTCCTCATCATCTCCAAACTCCTCCTCCTCTCCTCCACCCACTACCTGCTCTCCGCCGACCACACCCTCCTGTCTCTCCGCCTCTGGCTGCTGTGCCACTACAATAGGCCCTGGCTCATCTGGGTATGTGAACCATGGAAAGCGATGTGTATGGAAGTACACTAAGTACTCATCTGACATCCCAACATCTGTCACCTCTGGCCTATACGCCCATACCTCAGGCTGTAAGCTCGAATACTCTGTGTATGCCACCTGGTATGTAATGCAACGACCCCATCTAGTATCATCCTTGTACCGCCCATAATGAGCAACGCCCTGTGTAAATCCGTACTGTCTCTGAACCCGCAAGGCCAAAAATCGCTCAATAATGAACGAGGTTCATCCTATCAAATATTGAGGTATACAGACAAATGACATCTCCAAATGATCTATGTCCCAGGGCTCACAATCTGTATATGGTCTCCATATAACTGAGTCCACATCCTCCAACACACGTCGCCAGTACTCCAACTTGCCCAACTTGGGCTGGAAAAGTGCACCTGAATACACATATATGTATGGCTTGCCTGGTGGCCTAGCCCAAGCACATTCTGGCCTCGCAACTGCAATATGCTCCCACACCTAGATCTGGAGCAAAGTCACACCGCTAGCCAAACTCGTCGACCCTCGGTAGACCACCTGATGTAGATCATGATACAAATGCGCCAAAATGTAGCTCCCCCAAGAGTACCTCCATGGCTGAGTCACCATCCACTCTAGCATCCTCCCCCACCCAACTGAAAATCCCTTCGACCGATAGTCCGGTCCAAGGAATCCTCCAATAAATGCCGCCAACACAACAACTAAGGATGGATACTTGCTAAAATCCACCCACGGCACCCAATAGCTGGCTATAGACGCATCACCACAGATCCTCCTCAATGCCTCAGTCCCTCCTATCTCCTTGTGGTCATAAACCACAAGGGCACCTACAACAAGAATCCCTTGAATCCTGTACACATCCTCATATGTCACGGTCATCTCACAGTTGGCAAATGAAAGGTGTTATGATCAGAATGCCACCTCTCTGCCAATGCAGTCAGCAGTCCCCTGTTGACTCGAATCCCTCGCGGGATAGTCAACAGGGATCCCAGTCCACAGGCACCTATCCACTGTACCTCTGCAGGAGTCAACTCTCCTATCCGATCCCAACATATCGGGAACCACTCTCTAATCTGGAGGTTGTCAAACACCTCCTATTATCATCACAAAGACAACTAATTAGTGACTCATATCAGTGACCCATATCATGTGCTCTATCTATCAGTGACCCATATCAAGCGACCCATATCACACAATCAAAACATCATTCTATTTGTATTTCAAGCATAAATGCAAATATGTTTTCACATCAATCATTTACTATTTGTTTTTTATCGCAGAAAGTAAATTTATCAGGAGTCATATCAATCATTTACTACTTGTTTTCTATCGCAGGAAGCAAATTTATCAGAAGTCCTATCAGGAATTTACTCTTTGTCTTCTATTCGGGGAAGCAAAGTTATCAGTTAATCATCAGATATCAGCATGATGGCAAAACAATTTCTTTATCTATTGACCAAGGATGCAATATAGACCATCATTTTTCATCCTGGCATTCTGCCAAAATTTTCCCCGATGCGCTACTCTGCGCCTCCGATGCGCTAAAACTCAAAAGCGCTACAGTTTCCCTCAAAAGCGCTAAAAACCCATATGTGTGGATATGCACCCTAAAAGCGCTAAAGTTTTCCCTATAAGCGCTAAAACCTTGGATGGGCTACGAAACCTAGCGTATGCGCTACTTCATACCCTATATACGCTAATTCCTAGATGCACAACTCTGTGCCCTAGATGCGCGACTCTGTGCTCTAGCTAGACTCACACCTATAAGCGCTAATCTACACGTCGTATGCGCTAGAACACCTGGTTTCACCCTACACCCTATATGCGCTAAAACACACCCTATAAGCAGTATGAAAATTTGCGAATACGCTAAAACAGAACTGCAGATGCACTAAAACGTGTTTTTCTAACCTAAATCTGCGCGGAAATGCTCAAAAAATCGCTCAAATTTGCAAAAATTCGAATCACAAAGAGGTTTAATTGACTCACCGGTGGTCCATATGCTGTTGGTCTCTGAAATCGTCGCGCCTGCTCAAATCTGTGAGTGTGATATGGAATCGACATCTTGCTGAGTCACTGTCAAAGCATCCAAATCACTGTAGCAAAAGAGTGAAAATGACTTTTACTTTTACCCTTTGTTACCTTATATGAGTTATTTAAGATGGGTTTTTGAGGGCATTTTCTTTTTCATCACTTTATTTTACTAGGGGCATCTTTTTCCACCCATTTTTTGGGAGCTAAATCACCGAACCATTAGCAGAAGGTTATTTTCATTAGATTTTTTTTTTTAACTTCATATCATCCTCCGTGATTTACCTCCCGAGGGGGCATCATCAACATTAGCATCAAAAACATATCAAGGGCAAAATAATTTTATTTTCTTTGAAGCAATGTGTTTCACACATCACTTCAAAGAGGGGCAAAATGTATGTGCATAAAATTGGTCATGTTTAAATAATCCTGACATTTAATTAAATATTTATTATTTAATTAATTCCTCTAAAGTCTTCTACATGTAATTAAATTTAATCAATTTAATTATAATGTTCATTCATTTTATTCTCCCACCATAATTAAATAAATTTATTTTATTTAATTATTTCATAGATCTACTTGATTAAATTAAATAAATACATTTTATTTATTTAAGTTAATTATCATCTTCTGAATTTAATTAAATCTTTTTAATTAAATTTAAAATATCTCTTTTTCTTCATTTTATTCTCCCACCATAATTAAATAAATTTATTTTATTTAATTATTCCACAGATCTACTTGATTAAATTAAATAAATACATTTTATTTATTTAAGTTAATTATCATCTTCTGAATTTAATTAAATCTTTTTAATTAAATTTAAATATATCTTTTCTTTCTATTTTAAACTTTCCTCTAAATTAATTAAATACTTTTATTTAATTAATCTCATAACACATGTCATTTCTTCTAATTTAATTAAATATTTTATTTAATTAAAGATCTTCTGCTTTCTTCGAATCATAATTAGATATTTCATTTAATTATGAAATCTTCTGATTTCCTCAAAATCTTAATTAAATATTTAGTTAAGAAAAATCAACATACACTCATAAATAAATAATTGAATTAGATAATTCATTATTTATCTTCTCATAATCTTTCTATTTTTCTTCTAAAAAAAGATGATTTTTAAACCATCTCATCTTATCTCTTCCATGAAAATGGAAAAATCTTGCTTTATTCGTTTTCTTCTATTTTCTCTTCAATCTCATCTATCTTTAACCGTTCGATCTATCAGGAATTATCACAGCCGTTGACTAACCCAGCCAATCGAAATCTTTGAAAAACTCTATAAATGCACGTACAAATCTAAGCATTGGTTACAACACACAACGAACACAACATACGCATATATTACACTTGCATTCTTGCATTTTTGACATTTCAGCAATATTCTCATCATAGCATAATCTTGCATTTAGCATAGTATGCATCTTTAATCTCATTATTCAGTAGCCTACTTCGTTGAGCTTGGCATTCCAAATCTGAGAGCAACTTGAGCAAAATGAAACGCTGGAGATAGAGGACAATAAGACGACTTCGAAGAGGCTGCCATAAAACCGTTTGCTTACTTGTTTTGTTTTTAGTTTCTTTGATTTAATGTTTTATTGATTGTGTTTTTAATTGATTAGATTGGTCATATTTTCATACACACATATCTAATTAGGCCAACCTAATTGATGCTTGTAGATGAGTCAGATATGTATATTGGATAGTTTTTGAGATTGAGAGAAATAGAGAAGAAGAAAAGTATGCAAAGACTAAGCATCAAAGGAACTGAATCAACACTTGTTAGGGGTACTTTATCAGTTCATATTTTGGATGTAAGCCATTTTTGTATTGTATCTTTGTAGGAAATGAGCCTCCCATTTTGGACAATGAGTCCTGGCAGTGAGCCACCCTTTGTAATATCTTATAACCGGTTATTATTGTGAGGTAATCCTCACCATAGTTTTTTCCATTTTGGGTTTTCCGCGTAAAAATCTTGGTGTTCATGTGTTGTGTGCTTTTATGTTCCGCTAATGCTCTTGCTCATTTTTACTGTTATATGCATTGGAGTATTTGGACGGTGTTTGTTCAATAAGTTTAAGAAGATACTGATTCACCCCCCCTCTCAGTATCTTAGGTATTCAACACGATCATCTCCAAGCTTATCGACGATCTATTTCTAAACATTATAATCAAGGTGTTTTTTTCTCAAACTAGGTGATATGGTTCTCTATGATCATCAGAGAAATGTATGTGTGTCACTTGATCAAAAGGGGAAGTTTAGCCCTAATTAGTTAGGACCTTACATTATCATCTCCATGTATGGTTCTAGTGCTTATGGACTGTCGTCTATGGATGGAACACCTCTAAAAGAACCTGTCAATGCAATGCATCTTTGTCGATACTATGTATAGTATCTATGTAGCATACACTTGATGTTCATCCTTTAGGGATTACAATTCATTATGCTATGGCATTCCTTCATTAACACATTTTCTCTATATTTTGTGTTATGATGTGAACATGTGTATGTAATTAATTTCTTTAATTAGGAATTACGTATATGTGTCTTATTACGTTGTGTATCTATGGATTGAGTTTGATTACATATTTTGGTTAGGAAATTAGATCATAATTGAATTTAATTAACATACATCCAATATGTGTTTATTAGATCATTATAGCATCTAATCTAAACATACATCCATAAACATAACATCTATCGCATAACCATATGTTGGTTATTTTTAATTCTCAACTAGATCTCACAAATAACCTATGGGTTTTCCATTTCCAATGGTTAGTTATTAGAAGGGATTGGCCAATGAATATGTGAAAGTCAAAATAACTTTCCCTCTACACTTTGGGCTTTGCAGAACCCAAGAGGGTGGCCCTTGACAATGTATTTAAGACCTATGCCAAATTATCTTATACATTATAAACAATAGATATGTTCTCACTTAATTAGATTGATAAATGTAGAAATAGAAATATTTAGAAAAATACTCTAAGGTTTCAACAATTACATGAAACTTCTAGAAATAATTTATGAAACTTTTTAAAGGTTCTTTAAATTGAGTGACCTTAGAGCTGAAACTTAGACACAAATTCAAGATTGGTGCCTTAACCTAGGGCATGGAGTTAGAACTAATGCAGTTAGAGTTACACAATCACATTTTACCTAAGAATTATAGAGCATCAAAATAATGCATTACACAATTATACTCAAAATTCTTAACCAACTCTACTTATCAAATCCTTGCATACATTCACACAAACTTACATCTCCATTAAAGCATTTAATTCATTCTTTGATAAAAGGTCATTAACAGAGACATACATCCAAAGGAAAGACAATGGAGACAAATTGAATGATCTTTGATCAATTTCATTCATAATATGTGTAAGGTATACAATAAAATACAATTGGCTTCAAAATTATGCCATTTTATTAAAAAAATGCTAGTACTATTATACAAATCGTGCAAATTACAAAAACTCAGGCTCAATAACCTAAAACAAGACCCAAATTTGATTCTATGTGTTCTACATTATAAAACTCTGCAAAAGATCCGTGTAAATGGATTCAAATTCCCTTTTATATGACAAGGGAGCAACAAGCTTTGGGCCAAGTACACATGTCACATTTCATTTGACATTCTATATTACATTTAAAAATATGAGCACAACTGCTCGTGGGTAGAATATTCTGAGGACAAATATAGTTATATTTACTTGTAACAATCCTTGTCCTTTCCAAAAGTGTTTGATGTTTATAATTGATGTCTTTTCCACTCCTTTATTTATTCTTTATTAGTGTAGACTAGAGAAAGTGAATTAGAAAGTAAGACAAGGATGTCAGTGCACTAGAAGACACAACCCCCTTTTGTAGATGTTGTTAAAGAAGTTGGAAGTGTTGAGTAAGCATGCAAGACAAAAATAATTCCATATCATCTTGAAAATATTACAAATCAGGTAGTTTATTGCATTTCTTATCCTAGGCATCATACTCTTCCTCTAATGGCCATTTGAATGCCATAAATTCATTCAATTTTTTTTTGTATGAGCCATACCTCTTCACTACTTGATTTGCTTCTTTGTCAAAATGTTCTAAAAACCTTCTTGTGAACCACAACTTATCCATGCCGCTCTTCATTAAATCAATATCAACAAAATTATCTTCACAAATGAGAAGAGCTCGAGTAGAAACAATGTTTTCCATTTGTGACCTCCATTGTTCATATGGTTTGACTCCTCCATTGCTGTCTAAAATGTCTGGAAAAAGACCAAGATCACTTTCATCAAACTCTTGGAGTAATTCCCTTATTATTTTTTCCATGGGGTCCACCATTCCTTTATAATCAGTTATTCCCTTCACCATTTAGTATGTTGGGACGATCTACTCTAGCTTATTTGTATCATGAGTTGATCCTTTGATCATGCTAGCTAGAGCACTGAGCCTAGACATCCACAATTGCATCAATGTGACTACCTTTGTTATATCCTTCTCAAACATATCAATAGTTATTATCATTAAAGAATAGCTATTATGTACACTATTGATCCTCTTTAATGTTTTCCCCATTAAATACTCTAAAACATTGGTCATTATAAGAACATTATTTTCATGCTTATCTTCCTCATAAAGCTCCAACATTTCATCATAAGCTTTTAACTATTTAATCAACTCCCTTCTACTAATCCATGCTCTTGATGGTGGGGAAACAAAAGTTCTTGGAACTAATGGTCTATTTCCATCATAAACAACCATTTCTAAAGATTGAGGTGGGGGAGGTGGTGGTGAAGAAGGGGATGGAGCTGTTGATTGCACTTGTTGTATATGAGATTGTTGATTCTACAACATCTCAACCATTATTTCCAACTCTACAAGATTTTGCCTATCCTTATTATATTTAATAAGAAAATCATTCTATTTCTTGGTTTCTTAATCATACTTCTCTTGCAAAGATTCTACTTTTTCCTTGCTAAATTTGGCAACATTTACAACCAACGTGGCTTCCTCAACTGTTGAAGTATCTGAAACTCTTTTTATTATTAGGCCCTCTCTTAGATCATTGGCAGGTCCTGCAACTGTGAGCTTATTTGTGTTTGGTGCAAGTGCTCAAATAGCTAGAGTATCCCACTTAGGGCTAAATGTTGATCCTTGTAGTGCACATAACGCCTCATCTTCAGTGGAAAATACATGAGCACCAAGTTTTCTTACTGTATCAAGGGCTATAGAAAATGCTATATCCCACTCAGATAATAGGAGAATTCCACTCTCCCTTACAAGTTTTCTGCCCTCATCAGGGGTCATTTCCTTTTGCTCATATTTCATTTTGAGCACCAATCTTTCTGATATCTTCTCTCTTGGATGCTCAAGGAATTTAGCCATTTCCTCATTCAACCTCCTATGATAATCATTGCTCTTGATTTTCCATACAAATTCTTTAAACACATCACTTTTAACAAAAGTGTCAGTATCCATGAAATTCTTACAAGCCTCATCCCTGACATCATCTGCATTATCAACTCTTGTGAACACTGCTTTGGTGACACAATTTTCTAGAGCTGGTAGATAATCATCTCTCTAAGGAGATGGCATGTGTTGCATGATTTCATCTGTGGTTACAACCACCTCATCATCTTCAGAGTCCAATGGGTAATAACAAGTCTAGATTTTTCAATCCTCCTCCTCTTTGGAGAGGACTCCCTTGGAGGTGAATCAATATCAATTATATTTTGGGGTGCATATTGGGGTGCTTGAGGCATAGGGGTTGATGCTCTTGACTCCTCATATTGTGTAGGAGTGGCCCTTGTTTTCTCTTTCATCACAATCCCCTTGGGTTTTCTAGTGAAGACATATGATTTTTTGGGGGATTTCTAAGTGGGCCTTTCTTCTACCATGGGGGCTTTCCCCTTATCATGTTCTTGCTCTTTTAGTTTCCCACAACTTGATCAAAGTTTGCAATATAGTCTCAATTATCAAAAGTGGATTGTCAATATCTACAAAAACTCTCTTAAAATTGGGATCCCTTTCTACTTAGCCTTCTCAAGTTTCTCAAAGGCAATCCACTTCACTCTCCTGTCCTCAATTTCTTTCAATTCAAATATTTTTTGATGACATCTTTGACATAATCCACTCCATGCCAATATTTTGATTTATTAATTCTTATTCTCAAAGCACCAATGAATCTTTTAGGGTCAAAATTTCTAACCTTGCAGGGTTTCATCTTGAGCGGATTGAGTAAATCAGGGATTTGTTTCCATCCCTCTTTTCCCATTATAAAATCTAAAAACATTGTAATAAAGGGAATATAGAACCTTTCTTTTTATTTTCCAAATGAAGCTCCTCAATCCATCCCAATTGTCACATCACCTCATGAAAACCAACTCTTAATGGTAAAAACCTTGGAAAAACATGTGGGGCCACATTGGTTCCATACACCCTTAGAATGGTGTAGTCTATATGCACAATAACACCACCCTAGTTATGCTTGATTCCTAGCTCAGGCCTTCTTTCCATTAGCCTCAGAAAATCATGTAACTCCTTAGGAACCCTTGACACTTCTCTCAAATAACATTTTACCTTTGCAACAAATAAGTTTGTGAATATCACAAAAATTTACAATGAGCAATGTCTATCCAATAAATGTGTCCACATTTGGATAGGGAGGTCAACACCTTTTTCATCCTTCATTGTTATTTGCAATCTTGGACCCAATCCTTATATCCCCAAGCTAGAAAAATGTGACATAGAAGTGAGTACCATTAGAACATGAATCCCTTCTCTCCATTCTTTATAGCTACCAATCCCTTGTGGATGACATTTGACAAGTTTGTGGCAAAGTCATATTCTTCATTGACCATCAAGTTTTGAATGTTGGCTACCATGAACATAAAAGCCACTTGCATCTTTTTCAAAGGAACATACCCTAGAACCTGATAGAATGTATAATAAATTTTTACAAGGTACCCCTCAAAAGCATCAAATAAAAAAGGTTCTTCTAGTATATAGGGGATATTCTAACCATTTTCCTAGTTTTATCTTTCTCCCAAAACCTTGGTAGCAACATAACCCTATAGGTGCTTTTTTTTCACATTCTCTTTTTAAAAATTCAAGGTTGATGGGATTTTTGGCATTAGGGTTCAACTTAAAGATATCAATGATTGACTATCTATCTAATTTTACCATCTCAACACCTTGGTGTGTTCTTACAATTTTGATGTTCTCATCATAATTGGCCGCTATTGCTTTGAGCATATCAATATCAAGATACACATTTGGGATCACCAATTTCCCCAAATCTAGATTCCAAGAATTATAGCTTGGGATTGGGCCATTCCTCTTCTCGTACCAGTACTTTAAAATCTCCTAGCCAAAAATTTTCATCTCTGCATTCCCAACCCCATAATACATGTCAATTGAACCCTTATCAACTCGCATGCCCTGTAATTTTATTTTATTGTTGACCCTATCATTCATTGAACTAGACAATTGGGAAAGAAGGTCATCATGGATGGCTCTTTTTGGGGTGGAACTAGAGGATTGCACATTGGGGGAAGACATTTTGATTGTAATTTGGTGAGATTAGGGATTCCTAAGCAATTTCTAGGGTTTAACTGACAATTCAAGGGTTTAGATGCAACAACAGATGAAACTAGGGAAAATTACAAATACTGTGAATGCAAATAATGTAATTCAAGCTTATGATAACCCTAAAATATTATTTCAGAATTAAAACTAGTAACTACGTGTGAATTTTTCTAAAATTGAGCAAGGTAGAAGCAAATTGCAATTTATAGGTGCATGAATGAAAAAAACCCTAATTTCTTGACACAAAGAGCTCAAGATTTACTAAAATTGATCTCCTTTCTCTTGTGAATGCTTTGGTAATTTTATAGCAATACATTAAAGCAAGATTTTATGGAAAAATCATTAAATTCAAGCCCAATAGTGTCTTGTCCGCCATTACTCTTTGATCGTGCAAACCAAAACGACCTCATCTACCTGTTTCTTTGATTTTGAATTTTAGTCGTTGATCACTGGTTGATCTATTTGATTTCATGGCCCTCATGAAGTCAAACAAGTTTGAAATTTTTTTTCTATCTCTGAAAACAACATCGACCAATAATATTTTTCCATGTGGAAAAGCTCCTTACATGTCACCTTGGGCCCCACCACCTTTGGAAGTATCGGTAGAGTCCACGTGTCATCTTCCCACACCCCCGCACTCATGTATTGGGAAAAAAATTAAGTCATGTCGAATGGCAGGGAAGGCCTCTAAATCTTTCCATGTTCCCAATATGTGCATTGGTTAACTATTGTGCATTTTGTGCACACACCCCACTGAAAGAAAGGACCCCCTTTTTGTTTCGCTTTCTCAGGTGGATCATTCTTGCTCTGCCTTTCTAGTTTCCGCCCTTTCTTTTGGAGGGAGGTCTGTCTAGTAGATTTGCAAGGTTTTTCTCTTTGGGGTAATGGCTATATTTTGCATTAAGGATCTAGGGTCATTCTCATGATTGTGTGATTATATTTGTGGAGATTCGATTTTGTGGTGCCATAACTCATCAAGCCTACTAAGTTCCTTCCTCTATATTTTTAGATTTTCATAAAGTGTTTCCTTATGGAAATCTCACTGCAAGATTCCATACCCCGATGGCCTAATGAGTTTAACTTGGAGTTCTAAAAGTATTTGATCTTTGCTTGCACCCATTTCTGCATGACTATTTGAAGTTGCATTGAAAAGTTAACATTTTTTCTTTTTTAGAAAATCCTTGTCCACTCAATTGACACTTGGTCATCTGACTTCTGCAAAGTCCATCCCCACAAGGATCCAATTTCAACAAAAGTGGAAATCTAGTCTTTTGGCACTGCCATGCTCCATCCCCACAATTTCATCTTTTCACCCTTTTCTTGGGTTAGTTTTGAAATTTTGATCCCCTTAACTTTTTTGAGAAAATGAGGGAGTTTTTCTTTTGAGGGTTTTTGGTTGCGGGTTTCCGTCGGTGGGATTCCATATCTTTGATGCCGTGCTCACTAGCTTTCACATTACTTTGGCTCACATCTCTCTGGCTTTTGCATTGCTCTGGCCCGTAGTGGTCCAATTCCCTTAAAAGTAGAACTTTCACTCACCGACGCTGTGCTCACTGGCTTCCACATTGCTCTGGCCTGCATCTCTTCGGCTTCCACATTACTTCAGCCCAAAAATGTTCAATCTCCTCAAAAGTGAATTGTAGGAATTCCATTGCGGGATTTTATCTCTCCAACATCGTCAAGCCTCCAACCCTCAAGAGTGAAATCCCCTCAATTTTTTTTCCCAAAATGGAAATTTTCTTGAAATGGAAATTTTCTCGAAATGGAAATGTTTCCCAAAATGGATAATTTCTTGAAATTGAAAGTTTTCCTAAAATTGAAAGTTTTTCGAAAAAATGAAATTGTTCTAATCAATTATAAATTGATAAATTTTAATATTTTAAATAGGGGAAATTTATCATTGTTACCTAATTTTGCTTCCTGCTAAATCAGGTAGACTTATTATTGTGTTTGCAATTAAACATTAAAAGATACATATCACTTTATGTTAAATTTCATCCATGTGCATAAAAGAGATTGTCAAAAGATTACATTATTACAGTTGTGCAATCACATACAATAAGGAGAGTCAACATTTATTGCAAATGTAATCTTTATTGATGATCATAAGTGTATAGTGTCCCTCACAAGCCGATGGATTGACTATTTTAATGCTTATGAAGAAAATACTATACATTTATAGATTAAAAAAAAGAAATGCACATAAAATGAAGAGGGACCCGTCATTGCCTAAAATGACAAACCATGTTGGCCTTGTCCTACATCGTCTTCAGTCTTTCCCTCTTGTCCTGCTTCCATTTGATGCTCTCCTTGCTGCTCCCAGGTTCCCTGCATATGAAAAAAGAGTGTTGTTAGAGCAATGAAAGGTCACTAATCAGAATATGTGCAAAACACCCATAAACATATAATCTAATGTCCATAAGATTAAAATAGGCATGCCCATGAAAACAAGAGAGTAATCAAACACACCTATCATATGATTTGTTTATCTAACATGTTTGTTCCTTGTGCAGATATAAGACAAATCTTTGTTACTGTTTTGATTCAACTAATTACAACATGTGGAGTAAAATGTGGCTCCCATGAGGGTTGATCCCAACATGCTGCCCTCTTGTGTTTTAGGAAGGATAGGAAATTGAGCAACTTGATAAAATCAATGATAAACATATTCTTGATGCATTAAATAAATATGGAATCATACCAGTTGATCAACTTTCATTATCAGATTCAAAAGATGCAACAAACAATGTGAATTGTCAAGAAAGTTACTCTTCATCTTTTCATAATGAATCAAACAATAGGCTGCCATCATGCCAAAAAGGGGTAGTACTCTACTAGATATGTCTTTCAATCTTCTTAAGTGGATCCAAAGTCCATTTTAATAATGATATGTGTTGGATTTTATTGCCATCATTTTCAAAGAGAAAAATTTGAAGGACACAAGACAAGGACATCAATCATTCAAAGATGAAATAGTTTGTCCCTTCCCAAACAAATTATTTCTATGATAATATGAACACTAAAGCACATATGCATCAAGTTCAATTATTGATACATCAAGTTCAATTAAGCATCCATCAATACATAATGGAGGAGCTATCAAGTCCTTCTTGAAACCATCGTGAGTTATATGGAGCAGCCCAAGGTGAACAGATGAATGTAGGACAGTTATGAAGGGTAACCTTTAATAAGGCTTTGATTGATAATCATGTCAAGGGCAGTCAATTCCATGCAAAAAAAAAACTCAAAAACCTTATTGACAGTGACCTTTAAGAGTTGGAATAGGCAGTCCTAAGTGAATAAAAAGGACATGGCATAGAGGAGGTAAGCATCCTCAAAACTGAGTCATGATCTCATGATAAGGATAGCTCACAATGAAGGCATGCTACAAGACAACAAGGGAGGCTTTTCTTGGTTTCAAAGATGAACTATCAAGCATTTTCCAAATACAATCAATAAGCCATGAGGCTACAAGGGGCATGCCATTACATTCAAATGAAGTATCCATCTACATTAGCTACAACCATGATAATATCAGTCACTCAACATTGAACAAAACGACAATGCATTTCAAACAACAATGAACAAACTCACAGATAGTGCATGCATTGAAGGTACAATAAGGAGAGTATGATGTTTTAGTTTGTCACACAAGGATCAAAAAGGACCTAAATGATTGTGAAAACTAAGTAATAGACTTCAAGAGGATAGTGGGTAGTAGTCTCACAAGTGGACAACTAAAGCATACAATCAAGCAACATTGACAAAGATGCTATGAAGAGATCACGAGACATGAGAAATGAAGGAGACAGTCAGAATAGCTACAATATGTATCAGGAGACCATACATGAAAGATCAAACAGTGAGAGATGGTCATTCAAGAATTGCAAGTAAAGGTACTAAACATGTTTTTGTTTTTATCCAAGATGAATATCATTCTTTTCATATGTTGCTTTTCAAATGGTCAAGTAGGCTGTTTCCTTTCAATAAGTCCTAATGCTTTCATTTAAAGATAAAGTAAGCATGTTAAGAAGGAATGGAGCAGCCATTTACATTTAAATACATTCATGTGAAAAGAGACACCAATATCATGAATACAGAGCCAAAAGGCTACATCAAAGAAACATAATCATCAAAAAGACAACTGTGATGAGCTATCTCTTTGTTTCTATAGATTCCATAGTTCTAACTTCACAGATAGTGCATGCAAACATAACATTGCCAGGTGGAATTTCAAATAGCACAGGTGAGCAAGATAGTGTCATGAAAGCATCATGTCATGGACACATGAAAGAATATCATGAAAAATGTATCTTTAAATCAATAGTGCTCTCAAAAGAATGGAGATAGACCATACCATGTTTATCAAGGGTTGAATTATAACCAACAAGAAAGCTTTAAAGGAAATAAGAGAATTTCAAATGAAAAGGTAAATAACAGTGATATATTTCAATGAGACAAAAACATAGAGCATTCTGGAATCAAATGGTGTGCCTATTCTAAAACACAATTTAGAATCACCATGCCATACTAAATGGTTTTCCTTTGCAAAATGCATGAAGAAGTGCAATGTATTGAAGACAACTATATGCAGCAAGAAAGAAAATCAGATTGCAAGACAATGATAGCAATGCCAAGCATAGTGTGGAAGTGTCATGGAAGGTCCTTGGTGAATAGGTGCACACAATTTGGAGTGATTCCAAAATCATGATCCTAGTGACAGTGAAATAAGGAAGAAACAATCCAAGACAAGGTTAAGACATGCGACTTAGAAGTTCATTGTAATCCATTAAGCAACTAAACAAAGAAAGATTAACAATAGATCATAGAGTTGTCAAGGGACAGTGCTATTAAAGTGTCATCAAAGGACAATGATATTGTACTAACAAGGTGCTTTCAATATGATTCAATGCATGATGATTCAAGGAGATACCAGTCACAATGATCTTAATATGTGAAAAGCATAACCGTGACAGTCAATGGATTAAGGGAAAGAAGGCCACACACCTATCATAAATAAGTAAATAAGTAGGTCAATATGAGTCATGAAAAGAAGACTTTTCAGTTAGAAGTTTCCTTGCAGCAATAGGGTCTCAAAAAATTGATTCAATATCAGCGATATTTTGAATCTTATTGCATGGAGGAGGTTGAGTGAAGAATGGTTGAGTCATGGTCATGATTTTCATTATGCTGTTCATGACCTTGATTTAAAGCAAGCAGTGTTGTCCCCAGGCATTATGGTGTGCTGTTCTTACAATACAAAGCCAAGAATGCTCAAGTATATGATACAAACCTAGAATGAAATAATGTGTTTCCCATCTCTATCAGGAAAAAGGGACAATATTATGCCATGTTTGGAAAAGTTAAACATGTATTCCTTGAAAGCAGATAAACAAAGTGATAATATGGCGTTAGAGTCTCAAAAGAATGGAGGAAATCCAAATGCAACAAACCTCGGTTATTTCTTCATGGCCGCGACCTAAAGAATCGGTTTTCTTCACAAAAAACACAAACCCACTTGGGGTTTTGCATCAAGATTCAAATACAAAGGTGATAAAAGGTGTTTATTCTATTTGTTGTACAAAAATGCTATTTTTTGAAGAATTACAAGTTCCATAGAGGGTTTTCCTTCTTTTCTTGCAAAAAATATCATGGAGATTTTTCAGAAAAGGAACAAAAATGCATCAAAACCCAGTGCATTTCTTCATGGCCGCGGCCTAAAGAAATGACTTTCTTCATAAAATGCAAAGAACCCACTTGGGGTTTTTATCAAAAATAACAAATATGGAATGATAGAAGAGTTTTGAGTTCTAGTCAAGCATCATTCTACAAGAATGCATCAAAAGCTTAGTCATTCCTTCATGGTCGTGGCCTGAAGAACAATTTTTCTTCACAAAGTGCAAAAACCCATCTGGGGTTTGTTTCTAAAGTGCAAATACAGAGGAAAAAACTAAAACTTTCACCATTTTTCCACTGGATGGAGCTCAAAATGAGCTTTAATTTGCAAAACCAATGGAGAAAAATCAAGGTATATGTCAGAAGAGAGCTTACTTAAGCTCGACTTGCTTGCTTTTCATGAAATATGCAAGTATTTCACCATTGAAAAAACCTCCATTAGAGCTTCAAGAACCTCAATCATGGTGGCTGAGAGCAAGTAAAACCATTCCACAGAGAAAAAAGTTACAAAGTTGCATCAGAAAATGCCTATGGCCGGGGCCTTGATATATTAAATGGACTTTAGAATGGAGAAAAAAGCCAGTTTTTTGTTAAAGAAAAGTATTTTCCTCATTTTTTCAATGATGAATCTCCAAGAATCATTCAAAAATCGGCCATAAACCATTCTACGGAGCTCATAAAATTCCCTCATTGAAACCCTATGGTGGCCAAAAGAGGAGCTTCATGAAGGTTTGATTGAAAAAATGAATGGATTTTTCATTTTTCCGTTGTTTTGTGTTAGGGTTAGAAACCCTATTGAAATCGACCACCAAAGGTATTTTTTACCTTTGTTTTAAAAATTGCAAACACAACTAATGTACACCATGGGATAGGAAATGAAGTCTTATGCCTTATTGATTTTGATGACTTTTTCATACATGCCTTAGTGATTTTCATGTCTCTTTGAAAATTTCAAAGTCTTTCAAGACTTAGGAGTTTTCCCTCTAATCTCTCACATAGGCCGAGCCATAAATTGATCATTTTTTGTACGTGTTTGAAATGTAGATTGTTTGACCAATTGATGGTTGTAAATCACTCTTGTCAAGTATTGCTTTTAAATGCATAAATAAGGGTGAGTTGGATTTTATTAATGCCTTAGGGGGTTTTGAGTTGGCTTTAATGATTTTACAAGCATTTGGAAAAGATTGATGTAATTATTGTTATTTTTCTTTTATTTTGAAATTGTAAAACATTATTTAAAGTGATGTATCTATAAATCACTTTATTTTGATGTGTGTATTTCAAGGAGTGGTGGGGCCTCTTGTTTTGCATTTGTTTTTTGAAATGTAAAATAATTTGATTAAGTGATGTTATTATGAGTCACTTAATCAAATTGTTATCTTAAATGAAATTTAAGGTCTTAGGCTTCTGCAAACACCAAAAATGTGGGTCAAATAGGTTGAAGAAATGTGTGAGAAAAAAATGATGACTAGCCAACATGGAAAAGGTGTATGAGGTTGTCTTTGACTATTTTTGGAGGGAATGGGCTATTTGGAGGCAGTTTTGTCACATTTTTATTGTGACTAAGGTCTTGGCTTGAGCTTGCTTCATGTGGAAGACATTTTGGAGTGATTTTAGAAGGTTCTTTTTGGCCTTTTCTACTGCATCCGACTAGAATCTTCTAGATGGACTTGTGTGATGCAGTTGTTTGAATTTTTGCTTAAGTTACTTCAAACTGTGTTGTTGAAGTTAATTCTTTCTTTCCAATAGAGTGATAGCTTATTTTCTGGAGTTATCTTTTCAGCAGGAGCAGTATTGTAACTCAGAGATAGATTTGTATACCAGTGAGTACCTTGGATCAATGATATTGAATATTTTCCTTCTCATTTCATGCTTTATTGTGTGCATCTAGTGGTTGATCAAATTACTTGTGAAATTTAGCTTTTCCTTGTAATTTTGTCTCATTGTTAAGCACCTATTTTGTAGAAAAGTGTATTGTTGCAGGTTATAAGTTGTGTTAATGAATGCAAATTCTTTTAGTTGTGAAATATTTTCCTTCTAGGAGTTTAGCTTTAAAACCTCCTTATAAAATACTTATGCAAGAATTCATGAAGAATGAGCTGTGTAAACCAGGATTTGCCATTGTTTGAATTATGTGCAAGCTATTTGCAGGTCTTAGTTTGGTGAATCACCTTTTAAGAGTTTTTTTTAGTCAATTTCAGTTATGCAACCATCTTCCTCTTTCCTCAAGAAATCATTAGTTTAGTAGTAGATTAGGTGACATCAAAAGGGGAGCCAACCCATAATCTGGAGGTCTACTTTCACAATAGGATACCCACAGCCTGAAAGTAGTCGCATGTTGCTCCAAATTTGTTGAGTTTTCCACAACTTGGTGAGGGTGCAAATTTGGTTAGTTAAAAATCATTTTTGGAGGCTTAAATTATGATATTTTATGATAGGTTCTTCTTAGGATGCTTGGAGGGATAAAGGATCAATTCATTAAATGATCAACCTATGAAACCGTGCCATGTGTTGGAGGGAGCTGTAATTTAATTAAGGGAGGAGTAAATAAATGAACCTACATATGGATTCATGTAAGGCCTTATTCACTGTCAAGGAGATTTTAATTCAAAATTAAATGGAAAATATCAATATTTAATGCAAATATGCATGAGAGTCCATGTTTTTAAGTTGGAAAAGTATTTTAATATCTCCAAAAGGGGGTAATTTGTTAGGATTGAGGAGGGATGCATGTTTCTCTTTGGATCAAATTTGTAATTGAATTATCTAATTAGATGCAAATGGGGCATGTGTGCCAAAAATTCAATGTACTCCAAATATTCAATGCAAATTTAATCTAGTCCCTTGAATTGGATTTAATCTTGGCCATTGATTTATAATGTAATATCTATAAAAGGCCTATGCCTGCTCTTTTTCTAAGGAGGTGGTAGAGTAGAACAATTAAAAATAGAGTTAGTTTTAGGAGAGGAGAGAATTGGAAATTTTTAAGAAAATGCTGGAGAAATTAATATAGCTAGATCCTTGAATTGGTGAATTTTTGAGCTAAGTTTGAAAGTTTTATGGTTTCCTGGTTCTTCTTCTCAAATGTTAGTTTCAGTTCATTTGTAGTGACAATAAAATGTTAAAGAGGTTTGATGAATCTTCTTCTCATATCATTTAGGATATGCTAATTAAAAATCATAGTGCATGGTTTGTTCAAGCCAACTATTGCATTAAGTTCAATTACGAATGTTTTCCATGTCATGCTAGTTATTTAGTGTATGTATGAATGTTCACAGCCTAAAAAATATTCCACATACCTTTGAAGATTGCACCATTTCTATGGAGTTGTAGGGTTTTGCTTTGATTAAGTAGAGATAGGTTTTATTGGGGATTTGTCCATCTACAACATTAGCCATTATTACGATTGATCTTAGGTGTTAGATTAGAACCTCTTTCAACCCTATATCTTTTGATCTTTCTTTAGGTTAGTTTTAGGAGAATAGCATCACAACATTTCCACATTTGATAATAAAGTCATTTTCAGATTTTAGATCTGGAAAGTTTAGTAAGGGTTTGCACACTTTTTAGATTTCACAAAACCCTCATTTGAGTTTGAAGCTTCTAGTCTTTGTAAACCATAAATTCCCTTGTGATACTAGAAAATCACATCAACTAGCTAAGTTGTTTTTGCCTCATCAAGACTTGGCATCCAAATTGACCTTGGGGGTCATTTTCTGAAGATTTTTTTGCAGAAAGTCACCTTTCAAGAGAGATAGAACACTTGTGTTTTATCTATGTTGTGTAGTGCAAAAAAACTCATTAATAGAATCAATGCTACAAGGAGGGATGAGCGTAAACAAAAAAACTGGAAGCTAAATGAGCCTTCATGTACAAATCTAAGATATAATATATCTCTCTATATGCAAAAAAAATCTTAAAAATCAAAAAAATTGAAAAAAAAATCTGAGTTGAGATGGAAGGGCGACAATTTCATATTTCCTGTTGTAAGGAAAACCCTCAAATTGAAATTTCTTAGCTTCAGGAGGATTTGAATAGGTGGTTGTACCCTTAGAATTTGCATCATTTTACATTATCAGACATGTGTAGAATTCATAGTACCTCTAAACACAATGAGCTAAACTATTTGAGCTTTTTGGATCAAATGGAGATGGCTTTGCAGGGAAGAATATTCTTTTGGGAAGTGCATGAACCACTGGATTTTGTAGAGTTGGAAGAACTTGCTAATGCCACAGTTGAATCCTTCAAAGGACTGGTTAAGGATCAACTAATTAATGAGAATGTGCTATGCTTGGAAGATATACTTCTATCCATTTGGTGTAGGGTACATAATGCACCCCACTCAGAGTTTACCTGTCCTTCTTGTGAAGAAATAATCAATCAAGCTAGAAGTTGTTTGGGTCTAATGGAACAAATGAACACCTACAAAGAAGATTCATTTATAGAGAAGCCTACATACATTAAACCAAGTGAACACATAGCATATTGTAACACACATACAAAGGTTGAATCAATAAAATATGCAACACTAAGTGCTGAAAAAACTACCAATGATGATGAAGACAAGAAGGAAGAAGCTAAAACACTTAAGATAGTAGAAAATAATAATGAATTCCCAATTGAAGTGGAATCTAAAATAAGAGATGTTGCCCCTATGGAAGATGGTCAAACATATGAAACAAAAGATGCAATTAGTTTAGATCAACCAAAAGAAGAGGAATCTATCAACTAGATTTCCTCTACCATTGATGAAGATAGTACTAACGAGACATGACGAGTTCACTACAAGGCTCATGAAAGATTGGTTAGATTTATGATATGGGACACATTTGGAAGAATTGTTGTTACCAAGTTGGCGTCAAATACATAATTTAGCACACCCAGAGATTACATGTGTACTTTTCCAAGCAACGATCAAACAAATTAAAGAACAAGTGGAATTGTCAGAGAACTCCAACATTGAGTTCTCTACTATTGCTATAGAAAATGCATTGGAAGTGGAAGGACACATGAATCAAGTTGTTGCTCAGTTGAGTGTAATTCAAAAGAAAATTTTGGGGCAACAATAGAGAAGAAACAATGCAACCCAAATGATGATACAACAGATCTAATGATTGAGCCATCTAGTAGAAATTAAGAGTCCTTCCCTTTTCAGAATGAATTGCATATGCTTGAGGATCAACATCATGATATATACCCTGGAGAATATCCTAGATCAACAATAAAAGAATTCCGTCATCTAGATGTAGAAGAGATGCTTTCGAAGTTTCTTGAGTTCAACAATAAATTACTAAATTATGATGGCACAAGCCAAGTGAATGTCTCGATAGTTAGTAAAAACAAAAGTATATTACTCAATCCTTAGGATGTCACAATAGTTGAGATGCTACATGAAAAAATGGATACCGTTGCCTCATGCAATAGTGATGAACATGAGGAAATGCAACCAGTATATGAATATCCCAATGTACAACAACATGAGGATGCCAAGAATCTTGTTGATAAATCTCATCAAGTATTCACACATGAGTTACAAGAAGAGGAAGTTCACAAGGAGGATGTCTTAATAGCTACAATAGGGAGTTTTTTTGCCTTGCTTGATCATGACATTCTCTTAGATTCAAATGGTTTTAGCAAGATAGAGTCGTGCATGCCATGTTTTCATAATACGGGCTCTCATCAAAATAAGATTGGTGTGTGAGAAATTAAGGAGGATATCATAATGCCTTTCAAGGACAATGATCAAATACATATGTAGAATATAAATGGTCAACACATTATTACGGATCTACCATAGGGGAAGCCAATTGAGGTTGTTGATCACAAGGATAGTCTTGATGAAATGCTTGTAGATTTGTCATACCAGCCTTATGCAACTATAGAATTAGGTAAAACCCTCCATGAATGTGAAAATTTCAATCCTTTGCATGGTATGATGCATGATGAATTTGATTGTGACTCATAGGTCTACAATGTAAGGGGCATGTTATGCCACCAGTTATGCCCTCCTGAAGCTGAGCATGCAAGGTCAAATGACATACATGTTCTAAATAGTCAAGTATTGCTTCCTACACAAGGAAACACCCAACTATGTCTTTCCTCACTCCTGTCCATAATTGCACTTATCGTTTTGATTATAGGGACAGAGGGGGTAAAACTTGTTTATGGATTGAACACCGTCCTAGTGAATTTCCTCAATTATTGGTTTTTCTTGATTGGGTCATTGAATTTGAGATGTGCGATATTGAGACTCATCTTTTTGAATACATGGATGATTAGGACTGTAACCATTGCCCTATTACTTGTGCATGCATTAAGAATTCATATAGGGGTGGGTGTTAGTTTTCCTAGTCTAAATATACTTCATCTAAGGTCTTTTTGTATATAGCTTGGTTTGAATAAATGTAGTTTTCTTTTTCTTTGATTTTCTGCTTTGGTTAGTTTAGGTTCATCTTTTTGTGTGCTTTTGGGGGTCTGGTCTAGGGTCCTCTTGTTCTCTTCTGGGGATGTTTTTATGGGAACAACACCAATTTAATTATCTTGGAATGTTTAGAGTGTTTGAGAAACTTTAATCATGTTTTTGTGAATGGATGGTGATGGTATCCTATTAGTGTCTAATGATTTGGATGTTTGATTAAGGGGATATAAGTCATTGGTTTGATTTGACTTGAAATATCATAAAATATTGCATCTTTCACATGTTTTAAGAATCTTGGGGTTGCTATGGGTTTCTTTTTGAAGTTGTGTTGAGTGAAAAATCTTAATTTCTACTTCAGTTCCATTGTGGTTCTCAACCCTGAGTGCAAGCTTCCCTGCTTGCAAGTTGAAAAATGAAAAGAAAAAGAAAAGAAAAGAAATCGAAAGAAACAAGAGAAAGAGAAAAATATGAGCAAAAAAAAATAATCAATTTTCAATAGGATTCAAATAACTCTACCAAGGCTATAGATGCATGGCTATTAGTAGAGCTATGTTTGAGAGAATCACAATGACAACCTCATCGAGGCTATAGATGCTTGATTGACAATGAGGCATTGTTAAGATTGTTTTTGAAGTAGAATCATTCACATAGGTTAACAAGCTGGAGCATAGGTTCTTATAGTTGCTTGAGGAGAGAAATGAATACATATGCACACACTTGGATTTTCAGTGTATGGAAGGTTAGATTAATCGGTGGATTTGATCCTTTGATCAGATGTTTGAATTAGTTTGACCTAGTTTGGAGACCAAAACCAGAGATTCTAGGTCGGAGATTCATGTTTTTCATCGAAATTCTCTTGAGCATTTCCCCAGTAGAATCACCATTTGTTGTGCATTTTGTACACACATCCCACTGAAAGCAGGGACCCCCTTTTTGTTTCACCTTCTCCAGTTGATCATTCTTGCTTTTCCTTTTTGGTTTTTTCCTTTGCTTTTGAGGGAGGTCTATCTGGTAGATTTACAAGGTTTTTCTCTTTGGGGTAATGTTTATGTTTTGAATTAAGGTTTTGGGGTCATTCTCATGATTGTAGGATTATGTTTGTGGAGATTCGGTCTTGTGGTGCCATAACTCATCAAGCTCACTAAGTTCCTTTCTCTGTATCTTTATATTTTCACAAAGCGTTCGCCTACAAAAATCTCGTTGTGGGATTCCATACCTCGATGGTCTAATGAGTTTAACTTGGATTTCTAAAAGTCTTGATCTTCACTTGCACCCATGTCGACATGATTATTTGAAGTTGCATTGAAAATTTAAGCATTTTTTCCTTTTGCAAAAAATACTTGTGGGAATTCCATTGCAAAATTCCGCTCATGGAATTCTACTCGACCAACTCTGGGTCATACAACTTCCACAAAGTCCATCCCCACAAGGGTCCAATTTACACTAAAGTGGAAATCTAGTCTTTCGGCACTGTCAAGCTCTATCCTCGCAATTTCATGTTTTTTCCCTTTGCTTAGGTTAGTTTTGAAATTTTGATCCCCTTAACTTTTTTGAGAAAATGAGGGAGTTTTTCTTTTAAGGGTTTTTGGTTGCAAGTCTTTGTTGGTGGGATTTCATCTCTTCGATGTCATGCTCACTAGCTTCCACATTGCTTCATTCCACATATCTCTAGCTTCTGTATTGCTCCATCTTGTAGTGGTCCAATTCCCTCAAAAGCAAAAATTTCACTCACGGCGTCGTGCTCATCGACTTCCACATTGCTCCGACCCACATCTCTCTGGCTTTTGCATTGCTTCAGCCCACAGTGGTCCAATTCCCTCAAAAGAAAAAAAATCACTCACCAACGCCTTGCTCACCGACTTCAACATTGCTCTAGCCCACATCTCTCTTGCTTTTGCATTGCTCCGGCTTGCAAATGTTCAATCCCCTCAAAAGTGAACTGTAGGAATTCCATTGCAAGATTCCATCTCTCTGACGTCATCAAACCTCCAGCCCTCAAAAGTGAAATCCCCTCTGTAGACACTTAAAAACGTCTTGAATGATACTATAGACTTGAATTTGATATACTAACACCATTTCATCCTAAAACCCATCCTCTTTTCGCCTAATTGATTAAATTATCCTAGCTATTTAATTAACTACATCATTTTCATCTATTAATCTAATTGACCTAATTAGGTTAATTCGCCCCCTCTTGCACTAACCTTTCATCTTGTTAAATTGGATAAATCATATTATTTAATTTAATCCCTAAGTCCTCTTATTTAATTAAATAATCCTAAGCTATTTAATTAAATATTATATCACATCCCCCTTTTCATTAAATCATTTATTTAATGAATATCATATAATTCCCCTAATTTGCATAATTCAAATTTTGTTTTAATTATCAAATTATTAATTAAATCTAATCCTCCCACTTGTAAGGGAATATTCCTCCTTTGCACATTCCTCCAAAAGGAATATTCTCATAGAATATTCCTTCCCCTTTGCACATTAAAAATCTGGTTTTAATTAACTAAATGCTAATTTTCCTCCTCCATGAGAATATTCTCCAAAGAATATTCTCCCTTTGCACTCATTTGAAAAAGGGAATATTCCTTTTTGAAACAAACTTTCAAAAAACTTCTTGAGCAAGTTTTGAAAGTGTGTTTCTTTGGATGAATGTAAGCCCTTGATTAAATATCATCTTGCATCCTCAACCCTTGATGGGAATCCATTATCCATGCCCCCATTTTCCTTCCATCCTGACTTTTGATTGATTCCTTCAATCTTGACCATCATTTTCATTTTACCTATTCTATAAATAGATCTTGCATTTATTGAATAGGGATCCACCTTTTTAGAGAAAACTTATGTTGTTGATAATCACTCTCATTTTGCATCCATGTTTTATGCTTTAAAGGCATTTTAGATTAATTTACATGCATTATTAGCTTAGAGCATCCATTAATGGCTTCTATGGTAACTTAGGTGCATCCATTTAGCATATTTTGGAACTAGGGTTTTAATCTTTCAAATCTTGCATACATTTAGAATAGCTTTGTATACACTCACATTGATCATCTTAGCTTTTATCATGTTAATATGGCTTTAATCATGCATTCATTAATCTTTTCATAAGTTTCAATCGATTTTAATCAATAAAATTAATTGGAAAGGCTCATATTATCCAAGGGATTGGGAAAGGGTCACCATTCCACATCAATGCGACACCACTCCCCCAATAGGATAAGTTTAAATGTCTTAGAGTAGATGTTTATCAAGCTATCATGTTTTAGAATGTTAGTTTTAATGGATTCTTTGTCTTTATGCACATTGAATATCTTATTGGGATTGATGCATAGTGGCTTAAGTATTCTTTGAATCCATATGGATCAAGTGTATTTAACCTATACTATGCCATCAATCACATTTTGATGCTAGAAGGAGGGCTTTACCGATCAAATATGATGAATTTTTCTCTAGATTCCTATTTTCCTAGTTTTGAAATTACATCAATGCTTTTGGAGGCTACAATGATGCCTTTGTCAAGCGTCACCATATAGCGATGCCCTTTTCTGGAGCAACAATGATGCTTAATTAAACTAGCAACACTTAATAAATATTGTGATGCTAATACTTTTTGAAGGTATCGAAGATTTGAAAATAGCGACACCTCTAATATAGCGATGCCATCATCATCCCTATTTTATTGTAGAGCGACACTTTTTCTCACTAGAGCGACCCTATTTGGAACTATGGTGATGCCTTCATAAACAATGATGCTTTTTACTGGTAAACAAAAAAGTGACTGAATTTTGGCATGTGTTAAATTTTTGATTTTATATGATTTTTAACATGTCACTGACTCTTGGCTTTTGTTTTTGAGGCTAACTGGTTTTGTAGGTGTGAGCAAGAAAACTTGGAGTGAAGAAGCATACTATCATCATTTGACTATATATTGTAACAAGTGTTTTTACACTTATGGGGAAATTATAACCCATTTATGATGCTTTACTTCACGTTTTAGGACCAAGTAGATTTCCTTTGGGTTTAAATTAATGCTCAAATTGGTTAAAATTGAACCCTCATATCCTCATTTTGTGATGTTGGCTTAAAATTGAACAATCTAAAACACTTAATTTGGTGCTTAAAATGAATTCATTATGCTTGTCAAGGTTAAAATGAACATGTGTCTAATTTTCTTGTGTATGCTTGTTGTGCGTATCCTCTCCCCTTGCGCTTCATGCGATCTTGGGTGAAGAGAAACACACAAGTATACCTTTTCTTCTTGGAAGCGCCTATCCTCTCCCCTTGCACCTTTTGGAAATCTTGGGTGACGAAAAACATTTTTAGCTTCAAACATGTGTTACCTTTAGAGGGCCTACCTCCCAACTTGTGAGAGGGAATAACCCAAGTGGTTCTTTCATTTCGATCCGCTATATAAATAATTGGTTGTGACTAAAGTAATTAACTAGATGGTGTTTCTGTCCTATGCCAATGAATATCTCCCTTCGTATCCATGTGATACGTTAAAACCATTAGATGTTTCTAAGGGCTAGGAGGCCTCTTAATCGAGTGAATCACCGCATGTATAGAACCAATTTATCTTGAATATGGTCATTAAAATCCTTGTTTTTAGTGGCTAACCAAGTCCAATTCTTAAATGTATTTTGAGGTAGTGCATTGGAATAACGCTATTCCAAGAAGTTACTTACCATGTTCGGTTTTTGGTTGAGGCAATAAAGCAAATAGGGACAGGACTCTTTTGCTTGGCATGTCAAGACGTTACATTTCCTTGACATAGCCTATTTTTCCATTCCATCTTCATCGATTAATCATATCTTAGGGGATGATGGTAAGCCTACTAAGAAATACGTACCCACTCAAACTAGGATTGTAAATGCTTGTGAGTTAGTTAAACACTTTCTTGGTTCCAAATCAATTGCAAACAAACATCAACGATCTTTCTCTAGATTTCAAACCCTTTGGTATAAGCATGGATACCCTTTGAGAAGCCTTGATATTGATGCTTGTCCTAAGGATTTTATCCTTAGAGACTTCTAAATATCTTGAATTATATCTCAATCCATACTTCCCAAAGTTAACATAGGTTACTATGCCCCTAACTTCATGATTTTCACATAGTGGACCTTGTGAAATGAATGATGTTTTTGAAATAGATATTTAGTTTGAAACTTAAGCAAGACAAGTGTTTGTGGTAAAAAAAGAAACTCATTTAAGCAAGATAAATTGAAAAATTGAACCCCACATGACCATTTGGCATCCAATCGCTCCGGTTGAACAACCAAACCTTACGCTAGCTATCATACAACCGAAATTTGAATTAATTGAAGGAGAACAAATAGATATAATCAATAGTTAGAGAAGATTCACTTTTGAAACAAAGGAAACACCAAGCCAGTGGAGAAACACAACAAACATCTTAGACAAACAAGAGGAAAAAGCCGATATTGTGGCCGGAAGGCTCGTATTACCACCTGCTACGTGGCAATAAATATCCTCTTTTTTCGTGATCTTGTTCTTCTCTAAATGATATATCACAAAATCAAAATCCCCAAGAGAAGGTTCACATTCCTCTATTTAAAACTTAGACATCATAGTGCAAAGTATATCTATCGACGTATCTTAAGGAATCACCACAACCAAGATAGATCAATAAGGAGACATTTTCTACGCTCTTTCATAGACAAATCGGATCTACACATTTCAAAAGCGCTTCTCATTTAAATCATTAAGTTCTTAGGGTTTGATCACTTTAGAGGTATAACATTTTTTTCACTACCTAGTCTTGCAAAACAAAGGTTCACTCTAGGTTAACATTTTGGGTCAAACATTTCATCCACCCCTTATCAAAATTCACACTTCACTTCACCAAAATTTGAAATTTTTTGAACACACCAAAATTTTAGACTTAGACATCTATCAACCCAAACCCTAACTTAGCTCCTTTGTATGTGAAATGGATCCTTTTCCATGCATTTAGTTAAGATAGTTATCATTTTTGGACTAGTTTCTCTTGAAGGTCACAAGTCTACCTTAAAGATTTGTAAGTTCATTAACATATTTTATCCAAACATCAAACATCAAACCTATAGTCAAAAGTCTTGTCCCAAAACATTTACAAAAATCACTCCCCATATCATTCATATTTTCATTTCCCACTCACATCATTGCTCCAAAATGACATAGAGGGGCCCTTTTACCTAAATTTGAGTCAACTAGAGAGTTTAAACATTACAAATCCCAACACAACTCTCCCATAGGTGATCCACAATTTATGGTAACAAAAATATCATGACATAAGAAAATCATGGAGAAAACCAAAGTTACATCCACCACAAGTGATGTTACATCCCTCAAGAATTCAATCCATGAAGTCATTCTACCCCCTCACAACAACCTCAAAATCAAGAAGGACCATATGAGGTAGAATACATTACAATAAATCCCTTCGAGCTTACCAAAGAGGAAATACTTAAGTATAAGAAAGAATGTCAAGCCACAAAGAAGATAACTTCAATCCCCCCATCATTTTCAGCACAAGACTTAACACAAGGCTTGAATTCATCCACACTTCCATCAACTCCGTCAATAGGGATAACTCAAACACAAACTCCTAGTCTTGCAACTACTCTTGCAAAGGAATTTGGTAATACTCTACCTTTGGAAAGCAACAAACTTGTGGGTACCCTCAACACCAATCCACCCCAAAACACCACTTGAACCCCTACATTTGGTGCTCCTCCCATTCCTAAACACCCCCTACATCAACATAAACCACATACACTTTATGAATCCATGAAAACCTCAACATATTGAGGGCACCCATCCTCATGCACCCCACAAGTACCACAAGTGTGCCCAACATCACACAAGGTAGTATGGATCAACAAGGGCAAGTTAACACCCTCACGCAAAATCAACCCTTAATGTAAATAGGGACATCTTTATCCAACCACCCTGTTGGTTCATTCGTACCATTGGTTTCACAAAACACATCCATCCCCTCCATCACCAACCCAAGGAAAAACAATAGCTTGGTCAGAAATCTCATCAACCAAGGTAATACCTTGGTCACACCTCAAATACAACAAGGGAAACCCCTACCCATTGGTCAAGGGATCCATTTCAATCAATTGCAAGGTATGAATGTGCCATTTCCATCACAATACCAAATGGCACCATCATAATCTTTCCCCTTGGTCCCCTACGCCGTGCAAAATCAAACAGGACCTCAATCTTACATTCCTCCATCTCAATCCACCATCTTGCAAGGAATGTTAAACCAAGGAAACCCTCAACCGCTCGTCAACAACCTACAACCCACTCAAAAAATCAACACCCATAACCCAAGATGTCCCAACAACCAACTAATCCTACATTACAAGCGCATGCCTTAGCTTTACAACAAGCACACCATGCTTATCAACAAGTCATCCAACAAGAAGAAGAAGAAGAAGCAACCATAGCAGCACAACAAAAACAAGCCTAGCAAGAAGCCTTAGCAACACAACAACAACAATAAGCCCATCAAGCAACCCTAGCAACACAACAACAACAATCCTAGCAAGAAACCTTAGTAGCACAACAAAAACAAAAATCCCAACAAGAAGCCTTAGCAACACAACAACAACAAGCCTACCAAGCAACCCTAGCAACACAACAACAATAGTAGGCCCAACAACAAGCCCTCATGGACCAAAAACAATACCAAGCAGTCTTAGTATCCCAACAACAACAATAAGTGCAACAAGTAGCCCTAGTAGCACAACAACAACAACAACAACAACAACAAAAACAACAACAGGGTTTATACTATAACCCTCAACAAAACCTCATCAATACAAGCACGTTGGGAACATATACGCCTCCACCGCTGTCACCTTCACAATATCCTACACCACCATACACACCATACAACACCTCATCACATCAAAACCCCACATACAATCCATTTGCCATCTCATAATACACAACATATGTTCCTCCACTAAATCCACAAGATGATGTAGCATTGCAACTTAAGGCATTAACACAGGAAATGCAAGATATCCAGATGGGAAAAATGAAGAAGCCCCATATACAACAAAACCTATGCCCATATCCATTCAATCGAAACATCACAATGGTACTGTTCCCTCCTAGTTTTTAAGTCCCCAAATTTGATAAATACAAAGGGAGATAAATTACTATGGACCACATCAAACAGTTTAACAACATGTGTATGGAGGTCACCTACAATGAGTCTAATTGATGCACCTCTTTCCACGAAGTTTGATAGGCCCAACCATTGACTGGTTTTCTTAGTTGCCTCTAGGTATCAAAACCTTCCAAGAAATCACTGATAAATTGATAGATCGCTTCTTTAATCTTGACATGGATGTGAGCCTATAAGTATACACTCTCAACTAAACCAAAGGAGAATGTTTCACCAATTTCTTACAACGATGGAGGCAAAGGGATAGTAAGAGCAAGTGGCCAATTCTCGATGAACAAGTGGAGATCATCATAGCAAATGTCGATCCCGATTTATCCTTCCACTTGAAAATGTAGTGCATTACCACTTATGAAGAGCTTGTCCCTAGAGCCCTTAATATCGAGCATGCTCTAATCTCACAGGGACATACCAAAGCATACAAAGACAACTGCCCATCAACCAGTTCAAGCGACAAGCCTTGAGTCTGGGCCAAGAACAAAAACATGACCAATGATGGTGTGGTAGATGCTAAGGTGGTCCTAAGTGATCCTAGGCCAAACAAAAACTAAACAAAAAACCTCAACCAACCATACAACAAACAACATCACCACAAAATAGTCAGATCAATAACACTGAAACAAAACAACGACGAACCCCCAATAGGAACATCTATCTAAAACATAAATACACATAGTTTTCAAAACCTATTGAAACTATCATGAAGAAATTGGTAGAGTCAAACTTGATAACAATTCCCAATTTCAAAAATTACCAGAAACCATAAGATAAACTGTCGTGGTACAATGAAAAAGATCTTTGTGACTTTCATAAAATTAAGGGACATAAAACATCGAATTGTATGAGGCTCAAAAATGTTATCCAAGATCTTATAAAAAATGGAGACATATTTGTTGAAGTACTAGCCAGTAACCAGGAACTTAAGATATACAAGAACCCCATATGCCAGATCACAACAAAGGGAATGACAATGGAAAAGGGAAGACCACAACAACGTGCAACATGTCTATTCCAATGTAGCCGCTTCCTGTGATAATGCCATCACTGTCGTCACCATCAAAGGTCCTAGTATGAAGTGTTGAGTCACCACGCACATGGAAAGGTCACCATCCAAGGAGTTCCATCTCAACCTAGGGTACAACCTACTTTTCCAACATCAAACCCTAGCAAATACAGTCTCCTAGATCAGCTTAAGAAGACTGCCGCATAGATCTCAATCTTGGAACTATTAAGGCTATCCCCCACACATAGGGAAATCTTAGAGAAAGATTTATCCACATCATCCATCCCTGAGGATATGGATAAAAAATAATTTCAAGCTATGGTAGGACATATCACTATCCTTCATCTTCTCACCTTCTTGGAACATGACTTACCATTCCAACCATCTCGTAACCATGCTTTACACCTTGAATTTATTGTTCATAAGAACAAGGTTAAAAGAGTCTTAGTAGATGGAGGTTCTGGTATGAAATTTTGCACCCTTTAGTTGATCAATAACTTGGATTATTCAGAGGATGCTATTGATAAAGCAAAGAGTATAACTATTAGGGCATATGATGATCAAGAACGGGTATCACAAGGCATCATCATACTACCCATCCAAGTGGGACCTGCCATTGTCAAGACTACATGCCAAGTGTTAAACCTTGATCTCCCCTACAACATCTTGCTTGGTTGACCATGGATTCATGCCGTAAAAGCTATAGTTTCAACCTATCATCAATGTGTAAAGTTTCCTTTTGAGGCTAGAGAAGTAGCATCCATGGAGATCCTGAGCCTTTTTATTACTACAAGAACCTTGAGGCCAAGTTTTACAAAATACCCCAAATCCCTAAAAATGATGAAGGGCCTACATCATCCTCCTCATTTGTTGACCCATCATCCATTGCATCTACCTCAGAAACAAAACACCCATTGTGCAGAACATTCCCGACATTAAAGTAGTGATCCAGGATGATGGTTGTGGAAATTATAAACTACAGAAAGACACTTTTGTGTTGGGAGAGTTACCTCTTTTTCCCAAATCTCATGGGAAATCCACACCTATCAAAAAAGTGGCCAAAATAGTAAAGATGGCACCTACCACCTTCACCAAGTGGGGGGATTTGAATGAAGAAGATGTCAATGAGGAGGATGTCTCTAAACTACTCAATCACGATGATCAACCCATACCCGTTCTTCCCATGGAAGATGGCAATAAATGATTACAACATATGAAGGGATGGGGATACAAAAAGAATGAGAATTTGGGAAAAAATGACAATGGTTTACTAGAACCCATTGTTCTTGAGAGACGTCCAAAGAATCTTGGCCTAGGATGTACTACTACTAAGGCTACCCTTGTTGGAAAAGGTACTTCTGCTAAATGGTTTGAGGCTTCCTATTGGTTACCAACATCCCATGATACAACCCTAGATGACTTCCACCTCGATGTTGTTGACCTATTTGAGAATAAATCTCTCTTCATGATATGCACAATATCTTTTACCCCATATGACCAAACCACTGAAATAAGCCTAGTATACCCACAACTCATTGACTGGGACCAATGAGACCACCAATTCTAGATTTATTCAAAAATGATGAAGCAATCTCTGAATTCATGGGACTCCATGAAAATTTACTATGGGAAAATTACAAAGCTGGTTTTGATATAGATCTAGACATAGGGGTGTACTACGAGGAGACGATTGAATCCTTTAGTCGCAAAATTGATGATAGGAAAATAACATGTCGATCTTTGAGTGAAAACCACACTGTGGCACTTTTTGATCCTAAAATAGTAAAAAGAAAGGATGCATCTGAGGGTGAAATCCTCCTTGAGGTTCCCAAGGATGAAGGTTTCAATATCCCCCTTAGTGTAATGCATCTAGAAAAGTCATCAGTGCTAGCAGAAAAGGCTACTCCAGTCAATATGGGGACAAAAGAAGCACCCAATATAACTTTCTATGCTGAATCCTTATTGGAGGATGAACAAAAAAACCTAGCAGCATTCTTGAAGGAGAAAAGAACCAAATTTGCATGGTCATACACATATATACTAGGGCTTGATCCAAAAGTGGTTGTGCATCATTTAGAAGTCTATCCTGAAGCCAAACTAGTGAAGCAAAAATTAAGAAAGATGCACCCTTAAATAGCACTCTTGGTGAAACTTGACTTACAAAAGCTTCTTGACGTCGAATTTATTCGACCGATTGATTATCTTAAGTGGGTTTCAAACCTAGCATAGTCTCCAAACTCACTGGGGGCATCAAAATATGCATGAATTTCAGAGACTTGAATAAGGCATGTTTGAAGGATGATTTACCTCTGCCTAGCATTGACATCATTTTTGATTTAATAGCTAGGCATGAAATGAAATCACTCATGGACGGTTTTTCAAGCTATAACCAAATCATGATCACCAAGGAGGATCAACACAAAACTACATTCACTTGTCCATGGGGAACATGTTGTTGGAACATGATGCCATTTGGGCTGAAGAACACAGGAGCAACCTATCAAAGAGCAATGACCCTCACCTTTCATGACATGATCCACAAAAATATCAAAGACTATGTGGATGATATCTTGGCCAAATCAAAGAAAAGGAGTGAGCACATAGAGGTATTAGGACCCATCTTTGATAGACTTAAAGAATTCAAGGTATGGTTGAACCCAAAAAAGTGTGTCTTTGGGGTTACATCAAGGAAACTTCTTGGCTACATTATGTCACAAAGAGGGATAGAGATTGATCCAGAAAAAGTGAAAGCCATACTAGATATGGAACCACCATAAACATTGAAGCAGATGAGAGGGTTATGAGGAAGGTTGCAGTCCATTAGAAGGTTCATAGCGCAATTATCAGAAAAAATCCACCCTTTCTTACATCTTCTCCATAAAGGAATAACTTATAAGTGGGATGAGAAGTGTGATACAGATTTCTAGTAGATCAAGGACTACCTATTGACACCTCAAGTTCTCATTCCACCAATACCAAACAAACCTTTGATCTTGTATATCTCAGCAACATCAACAACATTAGGTGCTCTTCTAGCACAACATGATGAAAACGGAAAAGAAAGAGCCATCTATTACATCAGCAAGACCTTGGTAGGATATGAAATGAATTACTCATCCATTGAGAAAGAATTCTTAGTGATGGTTTTTGCTTCACAAAAGTTTAGACATTACATGTTGTCGCATCAAATAAAGCTTAAATTACAAAGATCAACCCATTGAAATACCTATTATCCAAAGCAACTCTCACTGGGTGAATGGAAAAATTGGTAATGATCATGACTAAATTTGACATAGAGTATGTGGAGCATAAGGAAATCAAAGGACAAGTGATCGCATGCCAACTAGCGGAAGAACCTATCTATGCAGAGAATCCTTTGATATCTGAATTCCCTGATGAATCCGTATTCCTTGTCAATACAATAGATCAATGGAAAATGTACTTTGATGGATCATTTACCCAACATGGATCAGGGGCGAGTATTCTTTTTATCACACCTCAAGGTGATTGTATTCCAAAATCATACCAGCTATCATTTCCATGTACTAACACTATCATGAAGTATGAAGCCCTAATAAAAGGTCTAAGGATAGAAATTCAATGAAAAATACAAAATTTGAAAGTCTATGGGGACTCACAACTGGTTATCAACCAAGTCAATGATGACTACCAAACTAAGGATGATAAGCTTACTCCTTATAAGAAGATGGTAGAAAGTTTTAAGGATATTTTCATAGATATAACTTTTGAGAAGATTCCTTGCATTAACAATCGAGTAGTAGATGCTATGGAAACAATTGGATCATTGTTAGATATGCCACACAACGTCCTTCAATGCAAATTATTGGTAGAAAAACCTCTCATACCAGGTTTCGAAATCCTAGAATTTGAATTCACGTGTGTAATCATTAGTCTTGGTTCCCCGTGGTATCATGATATATTCACCTACCTTAGTAGAGGAACCCTCCCATTCGATATCACCTCCAATCGTAAGAAGACCTTTGTTAAAAAGGCATCTCAATTCATGATCTTAGGTGATACCCTTTACCAAAAAATTATTAAAGGGACATTACTACGATGTCTCAACCAAGAGGAAGCCTTGACCAGCTTAACATAAGTACATGATGGCATATGTGGTTCCCATTCTAGTGGTATGAATTTAGCTAAGAAATTGTTGAGGACAAGGTATTACTAGCCAATCGTGGAAAGAGAAGCTCATCAGTACGTGCAAAAGTGTGTCTAGTGTTAATAGCATGGAGATCTTATTCATGCTCCAGCCCAAGAGTTACAACCAATGGTCGCACCTTGACATTTCTTGTAGTGGGGGCTTGACCTCATAGGAAAGATTACTCCAACATCATCTAATGGCCACAAGTTCATCATAATGACCACAAAGTATTTTACCAAGTGGGTAGAAGCCATCCCTATGGCCTACATATGGGGAAGCAAATCTCCAAGTTTATCCTAAATTACCTTATCTACTGTTATGGTGTTCCACAAGCCCTTATCTTTGATAACGAAACACCCTTCAAGAATTAGGATGGGAAAGAGCTATATCAAAAATTCAACATCCAACATCGGTTCTCTACCTCGTATTACCCTCAGGGCAACAGTCAAGTTGAGGCTACAAACAAGACTATTCTAAAGATCCTAATGAAAATGGTCAATGAAGTTGGCCGTGACTGGCATCTATAGTTAAATATCGCCCTCTGGGCCTATTGAACCAATATTCACACACCTACAGGTGCAACTCCTTTCTCCTTGGTCTATGGATCATAAGCCATCCTACCTATTGAGGTCGAGCTTCCTTTGCTGTGAGTGTCACTGTAGAATCTGATCACCGATGAAGAGTATAGAGTATCTCAGCTAAATGAGTTAGAATTCTTGGATTAGCATCATCTTGATGCCCTTAATCACTTACAAGTATATCAAAATCGACTAAAATGGAGCTACAATAAGAAGATCAAGAGTCAGTCTTTCTAGGTAGGGGATCTTGTTCTCAGGAAAAATCAGAAGAATCTTCCAGATCAGGATAGTAAAGGAAAGTTTGAATCTAATTGGTTAGGTCTATTTTTAGTCACAACAAGCTATGGATTAGGAGCATATCAATTATCAATGCTTGAAGGAGAACCCTTGCAAGAACCAACCAATAATCTGCATCTTAAAAAGTTTTATGCCTAGGCTTGAAGGGCGTAAAATTTGAAAAATAAATAAAAAAAAAAATGATAAAAAATCCAAAAAAATTAGAAAAAGGATTGAAAAAAGTAAAGAAAAAAATTGCCCTCTAGCAAAAACCACTTCGGTGGTGCTTTGAGAAAGTGCCTTGGTGAAAACTTGGAAAACAAGCACCTTGCATAAATAAAGCACCTCCATCTATCTTTGGCTCTTTATCCTATCATTCTTTGCATCACACCCATTCACCACATCATTCATCCTATTTATTCCATCACCCATCCACGTCTGTATCATAGCTTGATATTGTGAAGTATCATATCCCCCTTTAGTACTACTTGGCATATTCTGAAGGTCATTTTGTCCTACCTATATCGAGGCAGTCTATTGCATAACAGTAGGGGAAATTCGTTATAGATCGGATTGGGTTCTTGTATATCTTAAGGTTATTGGAAATCTCATCAAAAATCCAAAAAACATTCATAAAAATTAAAAAACACTTGCAAAACCTGAAAATCTAAAAAACATCAAAATCCTATATAGCTAAAATCCAAAAACATTCAAAAAGTTGTAAAGCCAAAATACAAAACATCCAAAACACCATTAAAATCCCAAAAAATAGGTCAAAAAGTCAGAAAATCGAAACCAAAAACATTCCCATGTTGAACTATGAGTCTCTGAGCTTGAACATAGGCAAGGCCATCATTGATGTGCCCCTAAGACACCCTAGGTCAGTCCTTTAGGAGTCTATCATAAAAAGTTGACAATCCATCAAGTGTTCATATCTCATCATCAATAAGTCAAAGTCAGTCAAACTATGTGGTCTCTGTGTGTATAATGTAGGCAAGGCTCATCTTTGATAAGCCCTCGAGGCCCCTAGGATAGTATTTTAGGTTAGGTTCTTGGTCAAAACTCAGAAAACCCCTAAACATTTGAAAACTTAGAAAACTCCTAAACATTCAAAAAACTTAGAAAAACACAAAATAGTGGAAAACTCAAAAAACCCCAAAACATTGGAAAACTTTGAAAAACCCTAAACAACCTCAAATAATAAAACCCTAAAACATTCACATAAACTTTCAAAAAGACCAAAAAAAACCTCAAAAACACCAAAAAAATTGAAATATTAATTTTTTTTTTCCAAAACCATCCATCCCATTTCGCTTTCACCTGCAATAAACCTTCACCCATAATAAATCAACCATCACCTTCAACCTTTGGCAAAACAAGTAAAAATCAAGTATCACAAGTTGTAAAGAGAGAACCTAAGTGTCAAAATCTAAAGTCTAGATCATAGGTAAACAAGTCACTGGAGTTTGTATCAATGACTTATCACACATCTAATCCTAATCAAAACACCTAATCAACATGTCCTAGGATGTATCCTTCCTGCAATGGGTATTAGCATCAGACATCACCTTAGCTATGTTAAATTGGCAAGAGATATAGATAACATTAACTGTTTGTCTTTAATCTTTTCTTCTAATTTATATTAATAACCCATTCCAAGGACCTCTTGATGATGTCTATCAAAATTATTTAGAGAGAAAGGAATGGAGCATCGACCATTATCTTTCATTTCTATGCTTGTGGGTATTCTGGTAAAATAATCTTGGCACATACTTGCTTAGTTGTGTGTAGGGAAGTTGTTTGGAGTAGATTGTTGACTATTGCGTATGCTTTGGTCCAATATATTATGAACTACTAAACTACATTTTGACGAGGTTTCCATATGTCAAGGTGTGAATAAGAACTTTCCTATCTATTTGCAGAGTCAAAGTCCATGTCACTAGATACAAAGCCATCCTGGTTTTCAATATCAGGATGCATCATGTCTATATGTTATGTCAAGCATAAGGAATGATAGAAAATACCAATCCCAAGATATGAGAAAAATCATCCATCTCATCAACATATCTAATAAAGTCTCAATGGATCAAGGACTTGTTGGAATTTTGAATCAATCTCAAAATCAATGGTCAATTCATTTATTTTATTCTTCTATCTTCTTTCCACGCTAACCTGGTATCATGAAAGTCAACAAAAACATCATCATGCATCCATCCTGCATCCAAAAAATCATCAACATGCATCCATCTCACATCATCATATCATATTATCATAATAATGAAAAACATAATCCACTGCATCATCATTATCATTTAAGTTGTTTTGGATAATATAGATTTGTTATTCTAAGCATCTTAATCCATTACATCTCATTCATAAACATCCATATCATAAGCTTGAACATCTGCATCATCCATATATACATCCATGTGCATACATACATCATGAAATCATAAATCACATGGGAAAAGTACAAAAAAAATGCATCCATCCATACATCCTACATAAAAATATCATATCATAAACATCCATCTCATAACATATCATAAAAAGATACTAAAAAAGAAGATAACACATCCATTGCATTGCATTACATCCACCTCATAAACCATTGCATATCATAAGCATCATAGATCATCACATATCGCATATCGCATAAATATAACATCACATCATATCATATGCATCCATACATCCATAAAACATGAAATAAAAGAACATCACATCATAGATCCAAACCATCTCATATATATATATATATATATATATATCAAAAAATGACTGTCATGGTATAATATCTGAATCGGTGTACACGACGTATGACTATCATCAAATGTTCAATGCACAAGAGACTATAAAAAATAAGCTTATGAATGTATGTCTATATAAATAATAAGGCTATACAAAATGGTGTCTGTAAAACTCAAGGAGAAGTCTATCCCTGGTTGCCTCTATCACCATCTCCTGGTTTCTCTAGCTACCTGACGAAGGTGGAGGCACTTGGCTGCACCTAACTTTGGTGCTCAAATCGGGCTATTGACGATGTGGGGGGATGTCTCTATAGTAAAATTTTCCTGATGGACTATAAATTGATAAATTTTAATATTTTAAATAAGGGAAATTTATCATTTCTGGAGGCTTAAATTATGAAATTTTGTGACATGGGTGCTTCTGAGGATGCTTGGAGGGATAAAGGATCAATTCATTAAAGGACCAACATTTGAAACTGTACCATGTGTTGGAGGGAATTGTAATTTAATTAAGGGAGGAGTAAATGAATGAACCTACATATGGATTCATGCAAGGCCTTATTCACTATCAAGGAGATTTTAAACTAAAATTAAATGGTAAATATCAATCAATATTTAATGCAAATTTGCATGAGAGTCTGTGTCTTCCAGCTAGAAAATTATTTTAAAGGGGACACCTAAGGAGGTTGTTTAAATTTCTCCAAAAGGGGGGTTATTCATCATGATTAAGGAGGGGATATTTGTTTCTCTTCAGATCAAATTTGTAACCAAGTTATTTGATTGGATGCAAATGGGGCATGTGTGCCAAAAATTCACTATACTCTAAATATTCAATTTAAATGTAATCTGGGCCCTTGAATTAGATTTAATCCTAACCATTGATTTGTAATGTAATATCTATAAAAGGCCTATGCCTGGTCATTTTGTAAGGAGGTGGTAGAGTAGAACAATAAAAAAGAGATTTAGTTTTAGGAGAGGAGAGAACTAAAAATTGTTCAGCAAATGCTAGAGAAATTATACAGTTAGATCATTGACTCGGTGAATTTCTGTGTTAAGTTTGAAAGTGTTATGGTTTCCTGGTTCTTCTTCTCAAATGTTAGTATCAGTTCATTTTTAGTGATAGTGAAATGTTAAAGATGTTTGATGAATCTGTTGCTCATACCATTTGGGGTTTGCTGATTATAAATCATAGTGCATGGTTAGTCTAAGAAAAATATTGCATTAAGTTCAACTGTGAATGTTTTCTCATGTCATGCTAGTTATTTGGTGTATGTATGAATTTTCATAGCCTGAAAATCTTCCACCTACCTTTGAATGTTGCATCATTTCTGTGGATTTATAGGGTTTTTCCTTGATTAAGTAGAGATAGGTTTTATTGGGGATTTGTCCATATGCAAAATTAGCCATTATTATGATTGATCTTAGGTGTTAGATTAGGATCTCTCTCAACCCTACATATTTTGATATTTCTTTAGGTTAGTTTTAGGAGAATAGCATCACAACATTTCCACATTTGATGATAATGTCATTTTTCAGATTTTAGATCTAGAAAGTTCAGTAAGGGTTTGCACACTTTTTAGATTTCAAGAAACCCTCATTTGAGTTTGAAGCTTCTAGTCTTTGTAAAACATAAATTCCCATTTTGATACCAACAAAACACATCAACTACCAAGTTGTTTTTGCATCGTCAAGACCTAGCATCCAGATCCTTGGGGTCATATTCTGAAGATTTTCTGCAGAAAGTCACCTTTCAAGAGAGATAGAACTCTTGTGTTTTATCTATGTTGTGCAGTGTAAAAAAACTCATCAATAGTTAACCTCCTTGTGCATTGCCTATACCTAGGAAATTTTTTATCACATGCATATTTTTCTGCAACTGGGATAGTTTAGATTAATACATCTTTATTGATCTTCATCAGAATTCCACCATGTGTCTCAAGTTACACGTCTTTTATTTTCCTCTTGTATGCCTCCATACTTAGTGAATTTCTTTGACATACCTCAGTCCTTGATCAGGCGGTTGAGAACTTGCCACTTGGCATCTTCCCACACCATCGTAGTCAGCCAAGGTCTTCATAGATAGACCCCTGCAGAATGGCGAGGAATGGTCAAGATGGTGCCACATGGCACTCTTAAAGCCTTTAGATGATAGACCCACCACCAACATTGTATAAGATTCTATAGTGATCATTGTACTATCTAGACATGTGGTGCCCTCCCGCAACACTGCACACATTTTATAATGAGCATTTTAATTATTGTGGGCTGGCGAGGACCAATGAGGACCAAACACATGGCACTATGGGACCAAACAAAACTTAACTTAAGACATTTTTAGGCACATGCTTCAAGTTAATGCTTAAAAGATGGGGAAATTTACTAGGTCGATAAATGATTTAAGACATAAATTTAATTCAGACCTAGGGGTTAAGACATTAGACGTAGAGCAAAAGATTTTATTAGCCAAATGAAATATTTAACAAATATTTCAAAAGGGGAGGCAACCGACAAGACTAGGACTTAGGGGCTGGTAAACACATGAATTCAATGACACAAGTTGCAACTTAAAGAACTGGTAACTGCCTAGCACAATTCAATGAGGAAATAGAAAAAGTGGCCAAGGCATTTGAACTATTAGGGTATAAAGAGGGTTTTAGCCCTATGGTGAACCCTAGACATAGGAATAGACAAACCCTAGTTTGCATATGACCATCAAAACATTCAAAATTTTGAAATGAATGACTAGAACCACAAATTTTTTCATAAGTCCTATCACCATACATGAAAGTAAAGGCATAAAAATTAAGAACACCATGATGTCATGCACAAATATCATATATATCAAAATGTGTCATGTACATATATCACACCACTGTGTAAAAATGTGGTGCTTGTATATTTGTATGTGTCTATACATCAAAATAATACTATAAAAAATTATATCATCCATGCATAAAATCTGACATATACAAAATGGGCCTCTAGCCCCCCAATGCACATAACTCTCTAAGCCCTCTAGTGCTAGTGGTGGCTGAGGTGTAGGCTAAACAGATGCTATAGACCACGATTGATGTGCTTCAGAACAATCCTCAAACCTCTCCTCGTAGCTTGTTTGCCTCCTCTCGAAGTCAGGCCTCCTACTCACGGGCCTACTATAGCTCCTCTTGAAGCTACTGCACTTGGAGGTCTACCACTTTCCCATTGAGGTCATCGAGCTAGCTTTGTAGGGTGTCACATGCCATCTTAGCTCATAGCCTAGTCTCGCCCAGACAATGCAATGTGAAGCTCGATCACATGCTGATCCCTCTACCTAGTCATAGTGATGATGTTGACTACCCTCTGCACTGTCTCCATGCGTGCCTTCTTGTAAGCGTCCTCAACCACACAACCGACTCGAACAAGTGGGCATGTCACCTTGCTAACACTGGACTATACACATCAAGGACACTCTCCTAGATGGGCATGGCTAGGCCGCGTAAAAAATGCACTGCCCAATGAAGGTGATCCACTGTTGTGTGTCAACTACAACCACATAGAAGTAGACACTATCAATACCAAATCATATAAAAGCAAGGGTATATATATATAAATGAGATAAAATGAATTGAAATAATAAGTACTAAAAGGAAATAACATGAATCACTCTCGTACATGGATTCTCAAGCTGCTAGTGTGGATTAGGAGGGGGTGCAATGCTGGGTCCTACTCCTGCTACTGCTGTTGTATGAGGGATGATGCCCTCCAAATATGGCATTGATGAGATTGGAACTATAACTCAGGATGATGACAATCTCCACCATCGTCTAGGCCTCTTTGCCCCTTTTCCTACTACTGCTTCTCCCTCCTTGTCATCGCCATTGCTGTGACCCTCTCCTCCCTGCACCTGTGCACCAACATTGCCCATGGGGGCATGTAGTGAGAAAATTGAGGTAGGGCCCGCCATCTCCCACCATGCTCTAAATCCGTGGGCTACCCCAATGTCATCGATCATGAGGAAGAGAGGCTAGTTGTCATTATTCGACCTGTCATTGTTAGCAATGATGTCTGCAATGGTCAAATGATGATGATCACTTGGCTAGGTAACACTCATTGATCAGATGTATGATGGGGGCATCGAGGGATCATCTGTAACTTCTCGAACTACTAGGTGACCTTATGCTAGTAATACAAAACTATGTTGTGGTCTGGCCACCCCACTAGGAGATAGTCGTGTTGCATATACCATAACTGCTGCATGTGAATGGGACAAACCATCCATCTATAAGGTCACCATATCACATCCCATGACCAAAAAATTATCAAACTAAAACTGCCAACAACTAAGATCCCCATATCTCTAGTTGCGCACTAACAAGTACATGTGCACCATCAATGTGCTAGGAGCTACACCCTAGGGAAACCCGTCTGGATGGGTATATGTGATGTCGTAGTACAAGTGAGCAAACATGATCCGACCCTAAAAAAACATAGTTTGGTAATGCTCCATTGCTCGAATGTAATGGATGCCTCACACATCCTTCATGACTTAGAGGGTGACTATGATGACCATCACCCTCTAGATGAGTGGAATGGCCACTTTCCCATGCTCAAAGCACCATATATAGATGTGGACAGTAGTGTCTTCTGACTCTGAACACTCAGCATAGTACTACTGGCCCTCTAGGGCCTCCCCTGGCATCCTTGCCTCATGATAGGCCACTCGCCGTCTATGGATGGTTAGGCCGATGATCCAATACATGTCCTCCAATGTGACGATCATCTCTTCAGATGATAGGTGGAAGGAGGAGGTTTCTGCATCCCAATGCTCCATAAGTGCCATGAGCATCGAGGGACGGTAGTGCATGTCTAGTAGGGTGTAGGCCCACCACAGGCCCACATGTCATAGATGATCCTGGTCATCTGGGTGCATATGCCTAGCCTGATCATACAAAGTGGTGAGCACATGCCCGACTCTATGCTCTCTCATCTCTAGCTGCTCTTGTAGTAGAAACAAAGTTCATGTAAGATCCATCTACATCATAAAATTCTATCTTCTACATCAATTTTTTTTCTAAGTATGCCTTAGGGATGGAGGCATGCCGCACAAACATCTATGCAATGAGCTAACTTCTGAGATTGAACGCTGCCTGATGAAAATGTGTAGGGTAGACACTAGCATGATTGGAGGTCACCGATGCATTGGCCGGATGCCTCTGTGCTAGTCAAATTCCTGCGCTACTCTCAAAATAGAAAAAAACACAAAAAATGCATAAAAAACATGTAGGGTCAAATTCCTCATACCTCATCGAACTCGCCTCTCTCAGCTATGGTTGTGCGGAGATGCATGATCCTCAGGTCTACGTAGTCACATCTGTGAGGATTTTTGCTAGCTTCTATCTCACAAAATTCAACAAACTCCTTGCTATGAATAGTGAAAATGACCATTATGTGGGCCCTCCTAGGTATATATAGGTCATTTTGGTCCATTTTTCTTGGCAGAAGTGGTCCTTCCATCCTTCCTATTTTCACCCCATCTAACTAGGGGAAAAAATAGGAGGGGGAATATATTCACCTCTTCATCATATTTTTCTTTTGAACCACTGAATTTTTCTTAAGCACTCTTCTCATTATGGTAGCTTCTTTCGGTTTTCAAACTGACCTAAAATTGTGTTTTACTGAACGAAACTTCATGTCTAGTGCTGTAATTTCTCGCTGAGCTCGATCACTAGGGGCATCATCAGTATCCGCTTGCTCAAACTTTGTGGCCTCTAAATTATCCTTTTTACACATAAATCTATAAAATTTTCAAATTTTTAATCTTGCATTAATGTTTTCTTTTCTACTTTAGTGTAGTTGATTTTTCTCTAAAAATTGAACTCACTAAAGTGGGGGAAAAATGTAGTGTCATAAAATTGCACCCCATGGTAATTTCACACTTGCACATTTATGGCTCCTAGTCACATTTATTACAAGAACCTTATGAGTCAAAATTTCATGATTCCAACCCCATAAGGGATAATGATGGAGCGTTAGCAATCTACAATCTCATTTCTTTCAAAGTTGTGAGTTGGACATCTATGCGGTGCACTAGTGTCCTTGAACTTTATGAGTTTAAATGAGGGAATCTCATGACCTTTTCCCATGACACATGTCGTCATGGCATAATTTTGAGGTTAAAAACTTTTCCTGCCCATGAAAACTCACAAAACTCTCCTTTTCATTCCTATTCTTATTCATTTGCACTCTTTCTCGCTCCAACCTACCTTCTCACATCTTTCTCTTCTGTACGATGAAGCTCTGTCAGATTCACATCTTGTCAACAACCAAGGCTCTCTTGTAATCACTCAATGTCACATCTATCAAGCCAAGAGGGAGCCACATACTATTGGTAACACTCTCTTGTTGCACTTATCTTGTCTATTTGCTAACATATTTATCTTGTCTATTTATTGTTGATATAGGTTCTCCTCCATAGTTGGGTTTTCTTTTACCACTCATTTATTTATTTGTGATACGAGTTCTCCTCTATAGCGAGGTTTTATTTTATCAAGCGTCTTGTCTACTTTACTTTACATCTTGTCTATTTTATATCTATCTAGCTATCCATGGAGGTGGAAACACCAAAATGATGACTAAGGCAAACCCCAAAATAGCCCGAACACTTTTCCTCATCCTTCTTGTGTGCAAGTTGTTCATGTGAAGCTTTGCAAGAGGCTTCCTAGTGTAGGACCTTCCATGAGTTAACATTTACCTTGTCATTTCCTTTCTTTCTAGCTTTCTGTTAACTCATTAACATAGTCAAATTTTAGATTTTGGGAAGATACCAGATTTTGTGAGCTTCTGTGTACAAGTTTAGCTCCCTGTCCATATGAGATGCTAGTACATCCCTGAGACGATAATGTGTTGCGTTGTCATCCGAGTCTCGTGCTGACTTCCTTTGGCTGAGAGCTTGTTAGCTTGTCTTAGAGGCTTGTGTAGTCTACTCTTTTGATCCACGATGTCCTTCATTAAAAAACATATCATAAAATCTCTTTTAAGCATGTTTTTACAATCTCTTTCATCTTGAACCTTTGTCACTTAAATTTTTTTCATTGAGGTGAATGAGGGAAATTCAATCCATTTTGACCTTGTTTGTCTTGGGACTTGGGAGTAGTGATCTCCTCCTTTAGAAGGTTCCTTTCAGATTTGGTCAAGGGCAGGTTGACTCACCTTTTAGGTTGTAAGTTAATCATATACACCTTTTAGGTTGTGTTAATCATATATCTTTTCCAAATCCAATCAAACCCCCACTTTTTATTTAATAAAATATGGAAAGGTGTCAAACCCCCACAAAGGGAAATCTCCCCTAAAGGGTCTCACCATTTTCAAAATTTCACGCTTAAGCACTCATTCCTTCAAAATTGCTGCCCTTTCACCTATAGGAACTACTGTTCACTTGATGGTTTCTATCTAACATCACATACCACTATCATTCTTGAAACTTTACTTGTGACTATCCTTGTTTTCTTTCTCACTGTCAAGCTTTGTCCTTTGTAAATATTAAACATATTCTTTACATGAGATATCACCTCTATCCATTTGGAGTTGCAACAAGATTGTCCCTCTATTGATTTTAGGACTGCTGAGTGTCTGTTAGCTCTCTAGATATTATTGCTCTCTTCTATCATTCTTTTTTTCACCATGTTGTTTGTAAAGGGTTTTGATAGGGCCCTTACCATCATGCCATCCTATCATCTCTTTCTTCTTTATAGACCATGAAGGGTTACTTCATGAACTCTGCCCTTATTCTATCCAAGAAAAGCTTATTCTTTAAAAGTTTCATGTCCACTGTGCATGTACCCTATGAAGATAGATATCATATTTTACATTTTGATTCACGAATGTCATAATATTACATTTGTGTTTGAGGGTATATGACTATCATATGTTGCACAATTCTTGAAAATATTTTCTCATTGTGATAAGATGACTTTCCTTTAGCAATACTAACCACACCATTACCTTCAAATAGATAGGTCCTTAAGTAATAGACCAAACATCCTCTTTATCACTATACCCTTTGTTTCTTTTATGGAGCCTCCAACTTTGCTCAATATAACCTATAATCATTTACTTATCCTCTGCCATGTCTTTGAGAACCATCATATACCCTGCTATGTTGGTCATGATAATTCATTGGTCAGGTACCCCCTCATTTATTGACTGTTATGCACTTTGGATTGGGATTGAAAAGTGTGAGATTTTCCCATTGTTATGCTTGTTGAAAACTACCATGGTATTTATCAGTTAAGATTTTAGGAATTCATGCATATGATAGTTCAAAGGTAACGTTAATAGGGGCTATGAAAATCTAAGTTTCTTCATGGAATTTTCTTTAATGCAAGGTTTTACTTAGCACCACCAAGATAGATTTTCATCATTTGTTGACAGTGGAGAATAAGAAAAAAAATAGTATACATATTACTATGTTATGAGAAACCCTTGATACCTCTCAAAAGATGGGTCTTTTGTAGAACTCTTCTTGACCCTACTATACTCTAGAAGATTGATTCAAAACTTTCAAGACCCTTGAAACTTTCCCATGATGAACTTCCACATGCATGTATTTACATGGTTGGAGAATGGCAATCTCTAGGATTTAAAAAAGATTTTCTATACTCCTTGGTCTATCATTATTTTATAGAGACTATCACTAGATCACATTTTCATGCATAAAAACCTTTGCAAATGATTCCTCTCTTTTGATCTCTTTGTATTTTATTTTTTGTATTTTATGTTCATGCATTTTCCACTATCCCTAGGGATATGCCCTCTTGACCATTCTAAACTTGCTCACTAGATCACAAGGACCTTATTCATGTGTCATTATATATCTTCCATGCATTTAGTGCCATCACCCATGAGTTTTGATTTCCATGACTTTCCTTCAGATATCCTTCTTCTTCACTATAACTTGCAATACACTAATGGATAATTTATCTTTTAGCCTTTGGTTCTTAGACTAAGCACTCTTCAAACACCATCCCTTTTGCAATTGTGCCTATTAAACCATCATAACTGGTACAAACCCTTAATCCACTATTGAATATTCTCTAGCATTCTATCCCTTATCATTTCCATCTTTTTAATCACTTCAGGGGATTGTGCATACTTAACATGACTGCCACTCCTATTACATAACTTGATATGATATATCAATACTATCATTTAAGGTATTGGACAATGGGATTATTAAGGCTTGAACAAAAAAAAGGAAACCTTAGTTGTTCATGTCTTGACTCTTGTTATTGATGGTACTCTATTCTATTTTTTACTCCCAACACTGTCATTAATTCCCATTAATCTACGAGGTACCTTTATTCCATCATCAACTCTATTATCAATTCATTGCCATACTCATTTTGGGAATATTGTCACTGCCAACTACCTAGGTTTCATGCTTATCCAAGGTTCTTAAGGATTTTGTAACATTTCTAACACCAATAATAGAATAATCACCAAGGGGACAATACATAACCTACCTATTACATTCAATTTCTCACTGTGAAAAGAATTTTTTTATGACAATCCCATAGCTATAAATTTTATATTACTTGAATAATCCTATACAAATTTATTGTCTTCTCTTCAACAACAATGGCTATCTTCATTTCTCACTATAGGGTTGAAAAAATTGCATATGAAGAGATAAGGGAAATAACACTCTCCTTTGATTTAATGAATGCATATGACTTCTATTTGCTCACATTTTTTATGGAACTCCAAGGATTAATAACCCTTCCAATGCTAGGATTCGTATACATTCTATTTCATGCATTGAAGCCTATACTATGAAAAAATTATTATAATAGTCTTCATCTTATTTCATTCTTGGACAAGGATAGAGGTATGTACAAGGTTTAATCATATAGGAAAAATAGAATGATTAATGCCAAATCCTTCTCTTTCCTTATTAACACTATACCTAAATCTAACATCCAATATATGAACAAACTTGATGAAAAAAACCTTTCATATTTCACAACCCTTAAGATACCTATGGGGATTCAAACTTTAACAATTCATATAATCCTTTTGACAAGGGATTTGGCGGTCTATACTATTTGACAATCTTCATGTGAATTTTTTTGCAATAAACAAGAATGAGGATTTTAATGGAGGATAGATTAGTGACTTACTATTTAGGTCTTCACACTTTCTCTAAGGTCTTTTAAGAATATGTATTCACCATTTTTTTGATAGTAAAGGACAACCAAGAATGTAGTACATGCACCATTATCATTTGTCATAAAACAATTCATGGAGAGCCCTCATAGTTGACATCAACAACAAGTTCAACAACATGGTCGAGTCTTGAACTAACTCCTGGAAACTCTCTAATGCCAAGCAACATGCCCAAAACCTTTTCTCATTCCTTGCAATGTGCTCTTAAAAATTAGAGAATCTTTTAGCACAAAAAATCAAGTGTTAGTCTCATGCTACTTCATGGAGGACTCCTTCAGACAAAAAACACTAAAAACCCTAAAATTTCTTAAAATTTCTCATGCTACGTGGGTGGAGGGAAAATAAAACCTAAATTATTTTATTAATGAGTGGAATGGAAAATACACAAGACTCATTTTTCACTTTTTCTAAAACTTTGACTCCTAAAACTTTAAAATTTATCCCTCTTTTGACTAACTTAAGCCACTAAGGCTCTTTAAGATGACAAAAAAACAACAATTTTATTTCAAAGTGGGGGACCTCAAAATGAGATGGGAACAACTTCCCAAGTATCTCAAGTAAAAGTGGCCAGACTAAAACAAAAATACTTCATGTTCATAGCTTGAGACACAAAGGAAGGAGAGGTGAGATTCTTTTACATGTTCTCCATCTTTTATATTAATTTATTTATAGTGCGATCAATAGTTTGGGGATGAATTCTAGTACTAGATGAATTTCTAAGAAGCAAAGGTCTAATATGAGATAGATGGTCTAGCTACATAAGTAAAGGGAATGGGATAAGAACATAAAATAAACCCATGGATAGAAATTGGGTTATGAGTGGTATGGGATGAAAAAGAAGTAATGTGAGTAGGAAAGATATAAGATATGACAACATGCATAGGGTTGCAAATGTGAGTATTTGGTGTACAAGCATAGACATGAGAATATGTGTATGTGATAAATTAGAATGTATGCCAATTGACTAGTTAGTGAATGCTTGAGGAAGAGGGGCATGCTGTTGCATGGCATGACTCATAGAATGAATAAGTCAAGGGCCTTCAGGTGGTTTAGAAGTACATTTTTCATAGGTTTAAGAAGGGGGTTAGGAATGAAATGAGTATTATCATCAATAAAAATATTATTTTGAAGGATAGCCAAATGCTAGTCTATTCTATGGACTTTCTCATAAGCTACCAAATTTAGGTCCTCCTCATGATCAAATTCCTTCTCATCATCAAGAAGATTTTCTTCTAGAGTAGTAGGTAAAGGAGGAAAATAGGAAGGAAGCATACCATATGTAAATAGATAGAAAGGATTATGGGAGCATATGAATAAGACATATGAGATAATTATGAAAACTTGTATGTATAGGTTGAGAAGAAAATAAAGAATGTGGTAAAAATTATAAAATGAAGAGAATAAAGAGTTTTAAAAACACATAATTAAAAAAATGGACCTAAAAATAGAAGTTTTTTTTGTTAAAATTAAAGTACATTAGGTTCACTATAATTTAAAGAGAGTTGAACCAAGAAAGAAAACATAGAGAAAATTTAGGTAAAATAATGTTAGGCTCATAAAAATGTAATGATAAAAGGGTCTTGATTCTCTTGTTAACCTAAGATCACAAACCTTAAGACTAAGATTTGAAAAATACTACTATTTAACCAATAATATGCTTAATCTTATTCAACTTATACTTTTACCTAATTTAATTATGTTTGTCTATTGAACAAAAGTATTGAGCTTGGAATGGAAATAATGAAATACTAGAAATAGAGAAATAAGATATGAAACTAGCTACAAATATAGGAACCTAGACTTATAAATATTTTGGAGAGAAAATGTGGAAGAAGTTTAGTTTAGACACTAGCACATCTGTTCACTATTATCCATAAAACATGCTATCATCCTCTATGCACGTTGTTATCTAAAATGAATAGAAAAATAAATAAATTTTATAAATTGCAAATTTATTGCACACAAAGAGGATGGACACACACAAAAAAAACACAAAATATATCTAGAGGAAATGAATAATGATAATATACTTTAAAACTAGATTTGACTTAAAAGAAATAAATAAATGATGAAGAAAGGTCACCGAAAATCTATTCTTGGATGAAGGTGACTATTGGGATTCTATCTTATAGGTTGTACAATAGTTACACATAAAATTTCGAAGTTCAAAGGTCAATGCCTGGTTAGAAACAATAATTGTATGATTGCATTGTCACAAGAAAAAAGTACTCAGGTGTACAAAATTTTATGTAATATTACTAATGTTAACGTATAACATGGCCAAAAATTTATAAAATAGAAACAAAATATTGAATAGAAACAAGAAACACATAAGAGGAACATGGACATACAAAAAACACACAAAAAAGTTACCACTAGGAGTGGGTTAAAGGCTATGACTGGGATACATGCATCTTAAAAATATGTCATGGAGATCTAGACACTAAAATGAGGATATTTGTAGAGAAAACTTTTTTAGGTTTTGAAATATTTGAACTTACCATTAGATATTTGATCATATAGAATGAAGATAAGATTATTCTTGTATGCTCATGTTGCATGAGAAGGAAAAATAAATGTTTTCTCATGAATAGTAATTAAGATTTTGGTTTAAATGAATTTATTTTTCCATAGGTTTTAGATATAGTAAATTGATTCCTAAATGAATTGGGAATGATTTGATCAAACCATCTCAAATAGCCCTTAACTAAGGCATGTGTTCCTTGTCTAGGTTAGGGTGTCTAGATTAGCATATGCTTAGTCATGCTCTTATTATATTGAAAATTGACCTTGTTTCTTATCTTTGGGGTTTTAATTTTTGTTTTTGGTTTAGTTATGGTATTAGTCACAAGGAGTCTCTAGATATCTTTAGAATAAATTTCAAAAGCCTCTACAAACCTTGAGGTGCATTTTTGGGATTGTTCACTATCTAGAATCACCCCTATTATAAGTAGAAATTTGTACTAATAGAAGGTATAATATAAGATGCAAAAGATATTTCTAAGATATCCAAGATGATTTCTGCTAGAAAAAAGAGGGATTTGGAATTGAAACAAGTGATTCATATATTGGGTAGTTTTTTCTAATTATCTATAAAAAAATTCCTATACAAAATTTGTTCCCTATGGCCTACCTTCAATGCCTATCATCTTGAATTGGTTAAGTTCAATGTATTCTTATATGTTTCTCCCCCTTCTATTTTAATTAATGTGGCATGACATGATGGGTAATCTCTTATGAGGCTTAGCTAAGCTGATGACTCTATTTTCCTATTTGAACTCTCGGTTAGACTTCCCTTATGTTTTTTTATGGCACTTTAACATCATATGGGATGTGTGAGTGTATGTTGGCTTGTATCTCAGGATGGTAGGATGCTTAGGTTTCCTTGGAATTGGAAATGATGGTTGTTCTCATCCTTTCCTTATCCATTTATGAGAGATGGAGATTGTGGTCTGGTACCTAGTCACTACCATTATATGTGGGTCTATCCTCTCATATGATTGTTGCATTGAGGATCAAGTGATAATGTATATATCTTCCACTTCTGTAGTCATTCTTGATGAGTGCTGTTGTATTGGGTCATGGCATCTCTCGCACATGGGTCTGCATTGTGGAATGCTTATATCACAATTACATGGTAAAAAAAATTCATCTATTCATATGTCATTAATGTTTTGGGTGAAAGCTAGGGGAATTATATAACTCATAGGATCAATCTTGCATGGTGTAGATTTCTAAAAAATCACTTTTCCTTGATCTTTGATATTTGAATACTTAAAAAGATAGGTAAAATTTTAAAATATATTTTCTTGGAAGTTATTACATCGGAAGGGACATGTTCTCCTTAGTCAACCTCCTTTTTAGATGGGTTGTATTATTATGAGAAAATAATCGAAGACAACATAGTCAATCATGTAGACAACCTAGATGATTATGATGTAGATTCAGATGATTCTTTTTTCTTTTTTAGAAATTGAAGTGTGTGCTAGTAATTTCACCTCAAGAATGGATATATAAATTTATCAAACACATTGAATGTCCTTAAATTAAATCACATAGAAAGATGCCACATAAATATATAGTCAAGTTAGCCCATAATAATTAGTAAGATTGTATGAGAATCTAAAAATTTGAATTTAAAAAAAAAAAAACTATGATCAATCCTAAGTGTCTCGAGATTTCTGAGTGACTTGAGAATGGTCCTTTATGTCAAAGTACAAATCTTAATGTAAGAAGTGAATGTATAAAATTAAGTATGAAATATAAATAAATAAATGAAAATTACATGACAAATATGTAAAAATAAGGTCAACTTCTTCTCTAAGGAGTGTTAGGTAGCTAGTAGCTTGTACAATCTAGTTGGTTGTAGTTAGTTTTGCTTCCACTTTTTGTTCTTCTTCAATTTGTAAATTGACTCTATTTTGTCCCGTTGCTCCTCACATTTTTTGGTGTGTTCAATTTTATATCTCATGAAATTTGTTTTTTTATTGTTTGATTGCTACTTTATAATAAGATTTAAACCAAAGCTTAATCCTATTTTTATTAAGCCGAAAGGCTTCTTACACTCACATCAATGAGCATGTGTACATTTTTATTCTCCCCATTCAAATTGACATCTACTAACCCGTTGAAAAGTAATATTATATTTAAGATTTTTTATATATGTAAGCTTTAAAAGCATGCATTATCATCATCTTTTTATAGTTCTACTATTTATGAAATTTTAAAGAAAATATAATATAGTATTCTAATTTAAGAAAATATAATATAGTATTCTAATTTAAGAAAATATAATATAGTATTCTAATTTTAATATATATAATTTTACATGATTTTTAATTTATAATATTTGTTATGGAAATACATATTAATTTACAATATTTCATATTAATTTACAATATTTTCATGCTTTTATAATTTTTAGAAGATTTTTAACAAGATAATCTTAAATATCTAATAAAAAAAATAAAAAATAAATACAATTTTATATATATATTGAAATCAATATATTTCTAAAGTTATTTTAAAACTGTTTGAAATTTTTAAGAAAATATAATATAGTATTCTAATTTTAATATATATAATTTTATATGATTTTTAATTTTTAATATTTGTTATAGAAATACATATTAATTTACAATATTTTCATGCTTTTATAATTTTTAGAAGATTTTTAACAAGATAATCTTAAATATCTAATAAAAAAATTAAAAATAAATACAATATTATATATATATTGAAATCAATATATTTCTAAAGTTATTTTAAAACTATTTGAAATTTTTAAGAAATTATAATATAGTATTCTAATTTTAATATATATAATTTTACATAGTTTTTAATTTATAATATTTGTTATGGAAATACATATTAATTTACAATATTTCATATTAATTTACAATATTTTCACGCTTTTATAATTTTTAGAAGACTTTTAACAAGATAATCTTAAATATCTAATAAAAAAATTAAAAATAAATATGATATTATATATATTGAAATCAATATATATTTTGTTTGGCAATGGAGATACAAGAAACTTTTTCTTTCTTTTTAAAGCTGTTTTAAAACTGTTTGAATTTTTTAAGAAAATATAACATAGTATTCTAATTTCTAATAGTAATATATATAATTTTATAATATTTGTTATGGAAATACATATTAATTTACAATATTTAAAAAAAACTAAAATATACATTTTTAGAAAAGAAAATATAATATAATATTCTAATTTCTAATAGTAATATATCATTTTATAATATTTGTTATTGAAATACATATTAATTTTCAATATTTTCACACTTTTATAATTTTAAGAAGATTTTTAACAAGATTATCTTGAATATCTAATAATTTTTTTTTAAATAAATACAAAATTATATATATATATATATTGAAATCAATATATATTGTTGTTTAACAATGGAGATGCAAGAAACTTTTGCTTTGCTTTTAAAGTTGTTTGAATTTTTTTATTTTTAGTATTATTTTTAGTTTTAAAGCTGTTATTTTTATTTTATATGGAGTCACTAGGTGTGCATCGCTATATAATGCACAAACTAGAAAGAATATTTGCTTTGCTTTGATTTATAGAATTTCATATTGCAAAGGTATGTTTGGTCATTTTTCCCTGGTTGAAGTTGCATTTCTAGCTAGAAATATTAATGTGTGATTTTTTGAGTTTTCTGTTTAACTACCATTGCAAAATTGTTCATGCTCCCATTCTCATTAATAAATAGAATAATCTCTCTTTTACTGTTTTAAGAACAAAATTAATGTGCTTCGGTTTATTGCTGATTCTATGAAGCCAATATTGTTTTATGTTGATGTTACAAAAGGTGGAATAAAGGAAAGCATTGACGGAGAGAGGCATAATTTCAAATTGCAGAGGTATGCTTATTCATTTGTCCCTGCTTGAAGTTGCATTTCTAGCTAGAAATATTGTGTGATTTTCTGAGTTGTATTCATATGGATACATGGAGCACCAAATATGGACAATATTAATTGGTCAAATGAAGAACAACGAAAAAGTGCTGAAAGATATTTCCATTGTATTGTTTAGGCACAGAATTCTAGAGCAGATCCACATCAACCAAACATATAGGCATGTTTTAAAAAGTTTGGATGTATACATGCAATATATTAAATAAACTATTTATAGTCTATAATATGGCTAATATAAATTTTCATTTCCAATTGTAGGCATTCCAAAATTATTCTCTACATCCATGTCTTAGAGATGCAAGATAATTTACAGAGATAGATGTTGACTAGGACTATGAAGAAATCCTAAACTGTGTACAATGACACACAATGTGCAGGGAAGGTGCATGCCTACGAAAAAAGAGAGGAATAATGGTTTGTAGGTAATTGTTTTAACAAGTTAAAATATTTATATCAAAGTGGAATATAATATAATTTTCAAATACTAAAATAGATGACATATTTATATTGATTGTAGGTATAATACTCCTTGAGCATTGAATTTAGAGGGGTCAAAATTATATGAAGACATAGAAACAGGTGAAAATAAATTTGAGCCAACCATAAATGATGATAGAGTAACTCCCACAATCGCTACATATTGCAATTGTGGAGAGAAAATATAGATTGGAAACTTGTTCTTTCTAAACATGCCATGATAAAATATATTGCAAAGTATGCAATAAAAGCAAAGAAAAACTTTGAAACATACCAAAAAATGTTGATGTGCCTTGCAAACACAAAAAATGCAGATGATTTAGCTGCAAGAGCATATAAAATGCTTTTGACAGAGACTGTTATAGAAAGGGATAATTGAGCTCAAGAAACATGTCACATGTTACTAGAACTTCCATTAGTAGAGACTAGCAGAAAATTTGTCAATCTAAATGTATCACATGAGGTGTTCAAACCTATAAGTATAAATGATGAAGAAAATAATGAAGAATAGTTAATAAACTTCATCGATGGATACAAAACAAGGCCTTTATATATGGAAGCTATAACACTGATTGATGCAACCAAGTCATGGATATATAATCCTAAAAGAAAAAGAGATAAAAAATGGGAAAAAAGACAAACAATTGCTATTGTTAGAGTATTCCCTAGATATTTATCCATTCCTCCACGTCAGTCAGAAAAATGGAATGACTTTTTCTTATCAGAGTTATTATTGTACAAACCATTTCATGATGTACAAAGAGATATTGGTCACGATAATGACTCCATAATAGAAAATTGGGAGTCATTTCAATATAACCCTTGGCATGTGGAGCGAAGAGAAACTATAGAAAATATTGAAAACATCAGTGATTCTGAAATTGAAGAAAATGAAACTAAATTCAACAAAATATTATTGATCATGAATGGGAAATAATATACAGACTACATAATGGTTAGAATATTGAAATCTCATAAATAGATATGTTGGGTAGAAGAGATATTGATAGACAAACAAATTGGTGTAATGAATACCAAGGTGAAGTGTACACAAATCAAGCAATGAATTTCATTAGCAGCATGAGAGCACATGTGTGTCTCATACATGATGACATACCACAATTTATCGACTATTCAAATCTCAGTGATAAACAAAGAAAGGTGCTCAACATAATTATGACACTACCATAATAATTGGAATCCACCACCCTTGTTGATGATAATTCAAGGAACAACAGGAACAAGAAAGTCATATCTAATTGGTGCTATTAGATAAACTCTTGAAAATGCAACGATTATGAGTTCTTCTCCCCTTCTATTACTTGCACCAACTGGAGTGCAACATTCAACATTGGCGCATCCACAATACATTCAAAATCTAAGAGATTTTTATCAACTAGGAGTAAGGATAACAAACTTTCAAGAAGAGATAACACACATCAAATACATTTCGATTGATGAAATGAGCTTCATAGGTCATAACATGCTAGAAAACATAGATTCTCGACTTTGACAAGCATTCCCACAAAATGCAAACATTAAATTTGCAAGCATACACATGATTATGATTAACAAAAATGACTATTTTATATTCTAATACAAGTAATTCATGTTATGGAATTTATCTAGATATGAAGGTATATAATAGGTAAAAAAAATCATTATTTATCTTTCAGGTATATCTATAATTTTGGTTGGAGATTTGGGTTAGTTGCCTCTTGTTAATGATAACAACAAAAGAGCTAGGTTTCTATGGGAAGAATTCAAAACTGTGGTTACTTTAGATAAAGTATTTAGATAAGATGGAGAAAACATCCACCAATAGAGATTTCGTCAACTTTTGAAAAATCTTAGAGATGCAAACCCAACAATTGATGATTGGAGATTTCTTATGACAAGAACCGCTATTACCATTGATGCAACAAGCAATGAGGAGTTTGACAATGGTGTTCATTTGTTCTCAACAAATGATAATTTTCATAAACATAACAAGAAAATGCTATACTCATTGAAGCATCCTGTTGCATGTAGTCTTGCAACAAAATTAGGAAGTATTAATGCAGCAGAAGGATGCTCAAATGATGAGCTTGATCTAGAATTATTGATCAATAAAGATGCCAGGGTAATGTTGAATTCAAATCTTTGGATACAAGCAGGTCTTGTAAATGGAGCTCTAGGATATATTCGAAAGATTGTATACAAACCTGGAAGTGGTCCACCAGAACCACCAACATATGTAATGGTTGAGTTTGACAACTATTCAGGAATACCATTTGATTAATCCAAATAAAATTCCAATTACAACAATACAGAGGGGGAGGACAATCCAAATGCCATTAAGATTGGCTTGGGCATTAACAATTCACAAATAACATGGTTTGAATATTTCAAAAGCCACTATTGATTTGGACCAAGAGAAAGAACATGATTGACATTTGTCACCATTTCTTGTGTAAAGTTTCTACACGGCCTAAGAATTATGCCACCATTCACATATGACCATTATGAAAACATGAAAAAGGGTAGACAACTTGCCAAAAGAACGGCTGAAGAAAATAGACTGAAAATTTTAGAAGACAATTGATGAAATATATTTTCTTCAATTTTGTCTCAATGACTATACTCAAATTTCTAAATGTAATATATTTATATGATTTTATGTGTTATGGTACTTAAAAATTCTTCTATGTTTAATGCATTGAAAATTCAACAAACAAATGTTCCTAATGTAAAACAATTATGCTACTTTTCAAATGTTTCTAATGAGTTGTAGAAAATCTAAAATTCATTTGTTACCCACATGGATTCTTCATATTTCACCACATAATTTTAAAAATTGGTATGTTTCATATGCTTCTGACATATTCAATTATTTTTTACTACTTGAATTTAATATATTTTGAGTTTCTTTGATATCATAAATTTGCTTAATGTTTAATCTCTTATATGCAATTTTCTCAAAAGTTGAAAAATATATATTTTCCCCTATTTAATACTAATGTAAAAAGAATAATAATGATTTTCCTACAGGTGAGGAAGATGTCACATAATGTGCATACATCATGGGTGTCCATTTGGTTATCGATGTATCACTGTCGTCTTCCATTCAATTTCCTCCTTCGTATAAAGGAGTTGAGTGTCCATTATTGGTTGGGAGAGAAGATGGTCAAGAGAATTATCAATAATGAACCAAAAAACAGTCATTTTTTTTTAATAATTATGCTATGTACTTTAAATTTCTCTATGAATCCAAGGTGAAAATGAACTTAGATATAAAATTTAACATTCTTCAGATTGAAATTGTAGATTTTTGTGATTGGTCAGTTCGTCTATACCATGAGGTTCATGATCTTTACCTTGCAGGATGCATTCAAAAGGTCACTATCAAGCCAACAATAACCATTGGAAAACATAGTCTATGTGATGAGCTCAGTATGAAATTCATGAGATTTCTTAAATGAAAATCATAGATTAGTTATCACACGAGACCACCTGAGGAATGCTTGCTTGCTACTTTAAAGTTCAACTACTACATCATATTCACGACACATCAGGTCATGCCATCATTCAGGTTGTTACATGCACACTATGGGTTACCTACATTGCATGTCGTCAAGTCCAATGTGACAATTAAAGTTTGAACTATTCTTCATGATAGTGATAATGCACAGTTGCCAATACACAAATGGTTAACAAACTGAAAGTATTTTTGAAATATTATTTATCGAATGTTTGCAAAATATTTATACATTTTATCTATGGCTAAATTCAATTTCAAAAATATTTTAAAAATATTGTTCAAAACTTATTACCAGTGCATAAAAAAATTAAAATTATTTGTGTTCTAATTAAATGGAAATGGTTGATGTTGATGTTATCTTTTCTTATATACAAGTTGGTATAATTTTAAGTTAATAATTAAAAAACTAAAATTAGATACGTACAAAGTTATCGTTAATCAAAACATTAAATTATAAGTTTGGGGAGAAATTCCACTAAATTTTAGTGTCTAGCATTATATATGGCAATTGAAATAAACAATGATGGAAAATATAATGAAATCATATATATTACTGTTGAAATGAATGTTAATGAAGATGTAAGCATTTTTTAAGATACCTATTTAACAACAGTTAAAAAACTACAAATTATTTATTAAACATAAACTTTATTATTTATTAGAATGTGTTAAATCTAAAAACTATGTTATATTATTTTTTGTTAACAAATTGAAAGTATGTGTGTTGTAATTTAATGCAAATGGTTGATGTTCATGTTATGTTTTTCTATATATAAGTTCCTATGATTTCAAGTTAATCTTTATAAAACTTAAAATCAAATACTTACAAAGCTATAAATATTAAACAACTACTACTTTTATATTAAACATAGATATAAGAGTAAACAAGTAAACAACTACTACTTTTATATTAAACATAGATATTATTATTGGAATGTGTTAAGGAAAAAAATATACAATTGCAAGTGAATTTATTATTAAAAAAAATAAATTACATCACATTTTAATGATGAAAAACATGCGCCTCAAACAAGATAACTTTCAGCTTATTTTATATATATTAATATTTAATATATGTATGCTAGTTTTAATTAGAAACAAATATAACAAAATAAGTATAAAATGAAAATGATAAAAACACTAAATGAGAAAAAGTATAAAAGTATATAAAATAAGACATGAAAAAAAATGAGGTGGCATGCAAATTTCACCATTATAATGGGAAGAATCACAGCGATTACCAAAATGATAATTTAAGTAAGATTGATTTTTTATTTATAAAAATACATAAAATAAGACATAAATAAGAGATAGACTATAAGCCAAATGCGAATTTCTCCATTACAGTGGGAAGAATCGCCCCACCGGTTACAAAAATAATAATAATTGAAGTAATGTTGGCCTGCTAATGCTGACAATTGCAGTGGGAGGAGCAATCGAGGGAGAAGCTTCGGGCTTATCAATACCTTCATCCCGCCACAAACCATAATACCAGGGATTTGTTTCAATTCGAAAACCAAACAGTGCAGAGTAAGGCGATGGCTCTTGATGTCCCTATCGGGAAGCCCGAATGGTTAGATACAGGCGACAACGCATGGCAAATGATGGCGGCCACAATAGTAGGAATGCAGTCTGTGCCAGGCCTCGTCATTCTCTACGGGAGCATCGTCAAGAAGAAGTGGGCCGTCAACTCTGCATTCATGGCATTCTATGCGTTCGCATCAGTGCTCGTCTTCTGGGCACTCTGTGGTTTTACTTTGTCCTTCAGCGAGCACGAGATGATACCGGGCTTTTGGGGAAAGCCTTCTCTAAAAGCTCTACAGTATGAATTCCTATTTGAACAATCCTACGGCTCCAATTTTCCCAAAGCAACGATGAGCTTTTTCCAGGTTGTTTTCGCCGCTATCACATTAATTCTGTTAGCCGGATCCCTTCTAGGGAGAATGAATTTTCACGCCTGGATGCTCTTTGTGCCTCTCTGGCTTATTTTTTCCTATACAATTGGCGCCTACGCCCTTTGGAACATTAACGGGTATTTTTTCAAACACATTACCACGATTGATTGCTCGGGAGGCTATGTTATTCATCTTTCCTCTGGAATCGCAGGCTTCACTGCAGCGTACTGGGTGAGTAATTTTGTGATTAAAGCGCTAGGCTTTGGTATGGGTAGAAATGTGAAGGAAATGTATGGGTATGGGTTTCAGGTAGGACCAAGGATGACGAGGGACCGCGAAAGATTTCCACCCAACAATGTGCTGCTGATGGTGGGAGGAGGCGGAATGCTGTGGCTCGGATGGTCGGGATTTAACGGAGGAGGTCCCAACGCGGCCAACGAGTTGGCCGCCTTGGCCGTGATCAACACTCATGTCTGCGCCGCCACCAGTCTAATCGTCTGGCTGGCGCTCGATATGCTCATCTTTAGACGCCCATCACTGATCGGCGCCGTGCAGGGAATGATCACGGGTCTCGTCTGCATTACCCCTGCTGCATGTGAGCATCTTTCTAGTATTGTATTGTATTTTTTGTTCCGTTGCATGTATGTATGTATCCTTGTTAATTCCTTGGCTACTTCAGGCGTTGTGCAGGGATGGGCAGCCGTGGTGATGGGATTAGCGGCGGGGAGCATACCGTGGTATACGATGATGGTGCTGCATAAGCGGGTGTGGTTTCTTCAGCGGGTGGACGACACCATGGGCGTCTTCCACACCCACGCTGTGGCGGGGCTTCTCGGAGGCATTCTTTCTGGCCTCTTCGCCCACCCTCACCTCTGTGACATTTTCTACTTCGACAATAAAAAGCGCACTGGACTTGTATACAGTTTGATTCATCGATCGGATCATAAACAAATAGGATATCAATTATTTGCTGCCCTGTTTATCATTGTACTGAATTTAGCCATGACAAGCCTGATATGCATGGTCATTCGGTTCATTGTACCACTTCGAATGACGGAGGAAGCATTAGAAGTGGGAGACGATGCCGCACATGGAGAAGAGGCCTACGCTTTGTGGGGAGACGGTGAAAAGGTGAATATTTTCCGAATGTCGCATTCCAAAACATTCCAACTCGACTCCTTGCCCGATTCCGAATGTGTAGCCAGCTACTGAAAACCCTTGTTCTCCTATGCTTCCGCCTTTCTCTCCGCTCAAGTTCAATCGCCGCCCCCAATTCCATAGGGACGATTGTTCAAGGGGTGTTCATTATTCCCTCAGTTATCGCTGTGATTAGTATTAGTATTGTAGTTCATTTAGATTACTTCCCATATTTTGATAAAATGTTTTGAGAAATATAATTAGTTTTGATTAGTTTCTGAATATAGTTTTTTTTACTATTTTAGAGGAACTAATATTTGTCTAGGCTTATTTTAGTACGTGTATAGATGAATATAATTAATTTAGATTAATAATGATAGATATATGGATCTAAGAAAATTAAATCGTAAAAGATCGAGCATTTAGTTTTATGATTTAAAAATAACTGATTTTTAATATCATATTTAATTTTTAATTGTTTTTGATATAAAAATGTTATTTCTAGTGTTTTAGATTTTATGTAGGATTTATGTTTTGGGGATTGTATTTGTGGATTAGGATCTCTTCTGATTTGTACTTCTATCATGCAAATTTATAAAATCTTTATGTTTTCATGCTCCTACTTTCTAATTCGTTGAGTTCAACCATCTTTGTTTTGCTATCTAAACTAATGGTATTTAGGAATACCATTGAAACATTGTCATCACATTGCTAGGGAACATTATTCTCCCAAGTCAATGCTCCAAAATGTTTATAAAATATTGAAAAACAACCAAACTTCCAAGAAAGAGTATGTAGCCTTATATTTAATTTAAAGCACCAAAATAAGATGTCATTCTAATACTTTAGCTCTTTGTAATGCTTCTAGGATGAGTGTATGTGAGAGAGACAAGATACGATGAAATGGATGGAAATGAATGTCTTTAGTCAAAGCACATAACATCAAGTCATGCAAACATATGTTTATTCATTTCACAATGGTTAATAGAATTTTGGGGAGTCAACTAAATTTATATATAAATTTAAAAAATTTAGGGGTCAATTTTGCGACCGTGGGGTTGATCCATACCTATAGTAATGACCTAGGACATAAAAATGGATAGATCAAGATAGGTAATGGATTTATTGGGATAAGTATATAAATGGATGTATACTTAATGCATGGTTTGGGTGAATGCATTGGAGTTAGTGCATGTATCATGGATAAGCTACAAATAAATATATGGTCATGTGTGTATCAAGATAGGTAAAGGCTAGAGGAATGAGCCCAAATTCACAAAATATTATTTTTTTTGGTGCTCAAAGTTGTTGGTTCCCAAGTCCTTAAAAATAGGCTTTTCTTGAGTGTCACAAGTGTCAAAGTCTAGGTAAGAGATCTATAAATTATAATTAGGTTGGGCAACAATGAACTAATTTATTAAGGCCAATAAAAGATTCTTTTACTCTAGTCTAAATGCTAGGCCAAGAGGACTTCCCTAAGGCATTAGATTAGATATAACTATGAAAAAACTAACATAAACACTAAAAAATACCATATTAGATCATATTTCCATAAATTCATTGATATTCTAACCCTAAAGAAAATGATCATATGTTGCTAAAAAAAGAGAATATAATGCACTTCACATCTTGTCTAAGAAATGACATAGTTAGAAGTAAATACAATACCACATATGCATCACTAACATTACAAGAAGAGACACACAAAGGGATCTATGAGCCTTGTGGTCAATATTGTTGAGAAATAGATAATCATGGAATACTAGTGGGATTTTTATCACCCCCCAAGGCACATAGAATGATGACCATAGAGGTAAAAAAACAAAAAATAAACAAGTAGTGAAAAAGAGGTAAATGCTCCAACTTGGGCCAACATTATTCTATGTAAATGTCTTCCTATTTTTTTGATGTTATTGTTGATATGGGGATGTAATCTAGTATACAAACATAGCTCGATATATGATAATACCATACAAATTTATGACTTCTATCCTTAACTTTAGCAAGATATTAGAAATAGATATTATAAAAGGGTTAATGACACCTTTATCACAATGACTATGAGAGAATAAGAAGGAAATATGGAACTGTAGAGAAGGGGGATTCACTGCTCACAAGTCTCTTTATTCTCAAGAGAATCCCAGGGAATGAACTGCCCTAAACTACCTCAAGGAATAGTGTTCAAGCAACGAAATAAGAGGCAAGAGTTCAAGAATCAGAGAGAGTAGATCACATAGGTTTTTTGGACAAACTGACGGGCTCTTGACCAAAGGATGACAACATAGAACAAGGATGAAAAAATGACGTGCTGGAGCCCTAAAGGAGCACTAATGTCTCGTACGGACTAGAAAACGAGAATATCCCAAAAAATAGCTTAGAGACTACTTCTAATCTAACTGCTAAGAAATTTCAAATGAGAGAAAATAAAAGAGAATAACAAAACTAAAATAAAGTTCAAATATTAAAGAGGGGGGTTCAGGATATGAACGAGCTGGAAGCTGAGACGACGGATTTATTAAAGACCCAATTTAACTGTTGTTGGCGTTTTGACTGGTTTTTTGGTTCTGTGGCCTTCGCTGGCCTTTTTGGCAATTGTGGACCTTTCTTGTTGTTGTTTTTACAACCTTTCTGCTTTTGGTATCTTTAACGATATTATCTTTAGTTTGTAAACTTTGTGGTTTCGGGTCCCTGTAAAACCCATTTTTTTCTCTTTCAAAAACAAAACTAAAATAAAGTAAAGTAAACTGAGTAAAACGTAAAGGATAAAGTGAGAGGAGAGAAAAAATAATTCTTACAACAACCAACCAATGAATCCTCTAGCAAAGGAATATATTCAATAATTACACACATAATACTAAGGGAAAATGTTGAGGTTGTCTAGGGGTTTGCCTCAATCAAACCCCCATTTCGGTGTTTCCACCTCCACAGACAACCAGATAGATAGAGAGAAATAATAAACAGAAATGAATTGAACGTAAGAGTGATAAAAGCAAACCTTTCTCAAGGAGGAGAACCTGTTTCACAAAATAGAGATGCAATAGATAGGGGATGTGAGAAATCCCAAGATGCTCAAAGATACAAGGCACAAGATAGATATCACTTGCAAGGCTTGAGGAAGCCAAGGAGAGAGATAAAGTTGCAAGAGCCAAGAGAGTTGCAAAGAGTGCTGTAAGAACCTGATAGCTTGAGCTTGCTATAACAAGTAAGAGAGTTGTGCAAGCTTGAGAGAGCAAGAGAAAGAGAAGAGATAAAAGACCCAAAAGCTAGAGAGACTAGAGAGAGGAATAAAATGAAAGAGATGGATTTAAAAGAGAGAATAGGAAGGAAAAGAAGGTTCCCAAGCCATTACAAGGCATCCCAGGCTATTACCATCGATAAAAGTAGCTGATAAGTGGCAAAGGTACTCATAAATGTTTGTTTGAATGTCGAAATGCCAGGGATGCTAGAGTAGCATGCAGACGTCCATGCGGTGTGCCAGTGTCCAAACACATCATGCTACAAAATAATGAGAATGGGAAAAGCACAAGGTTTGACACAAAGCCGACATTTAAAGGTAGCTACTTAAAAAGTAAATGCAAGAAGATGAGTCCAGGAAATGTGGAAGTTTTTTCCTTAACAAAAAACCCAAAATTGACTTCAACAAAACAAGATCTCATTTTTTAATAAATGAGATCATCCTGTTTAGGTTCGAGGTCCTGAGCCAAAAATGAGATCCTATTTAAAAAAAAAAAGAGATCTCGTTCTAAAACGGGATCCCACTTTTAAAAAAATGGGATCCCGTTCTAAAATGGGATCTTGTTTCATAAAAAAATTAATTTTTATGTTTCTTAGAAACGAGATCCCATTTTTTTAAAAGCGGGAAATGGGATTGCGTTTCAAAAAACATAAAAAAATATTTTTTTATGATTTTAAGAAACATGACCTCATTTTGAAATGGGATCCTGTTTCTTAAAATCATAATTTTTTTTTTGTGAAATGAGATCCCGTTTTAGAATGGGATCCCGTTTTTTTAAATTTCAATTTTTGGTCGGGTTTTTGCTTTGTTTTTTCGGTTCGAGAAAAGGCTTGGGAACCCAAACCTAAGCTTGGACCTGATTTGGCCTGCAAGTTGAAGGTCCTGGCAATGGCACAAGAAAATAGTGACTTTGGGCATATGTCTGAAGAATTTTTTGTATATTTTTTTGATGAAATTAAAACTCATTATAGATGAGACAGTACAAATTCTAAATATGTAATTTTTCTATTTTTCAATTATTTTATGATGAAACAGATCCATAAACTTGAATTATCAAGGTTTTTTAGTATTTTAATAACTTTTAATTAACATAATTTTTTGAAAACAAATTGTATGAAAGCGTACATTAGACAATTCTTTTCAATTAAAGAAAAAAATTCAAAAAATGATAAGTTTAGGTCATCTTATGTGTGATGTACACGAAGATTTTTCAAAACACCAAATATGGCCAATAAAAAATTAACCAAAAAAAAATTCAATAAAAAATTATAAAAAAATATGGAAAGCGTGCTTCAATGAGTTGCAAATCTTTTCCCAAAAGGATTTAGAAAAATATGATTATTTAGGTCAAAATATGGATGACACACACATGCATGGTATGGTAAAAAAAAGTGACTTTTAAATAGTTGTTTTTAAAAACACCCATTGAAAATCAATGTTTATCATTTGGGTATTGAAATAAATTACATATTTGGAAACTAGACTCCAAGTATTACATTTTATGATCAAGGTCTTTTTTCAAAATTCCATCTCTAAGTGCTTCAAATTTTAAGGTCAAATGTGTCGAATTTTGAAAATCAGGGAAAACACTTCCATTAAATGGCCAAAAAGTGGACTCAACTTCTTGCTAGCACCCAAAAAGGGATCCTGAGCATCCTAAGTGGGGAAAAAGGCTGATGCAGGGGCTAAAATGAGCCTACACAAATGCTAAGGGAGTGGACACTAAAGTGGATACAAGAATGTATGTGAAATTGCAAGGGGTGCAATTTTACGACATTATATTTTTCCCCCACTTTAGCAGGCATATGGATCTACACTAATATGCACGCTAAAGGAAATCTACTAAAAATAAATAACATCATGATACCGAAAGGATACTGTAGAGGATGCAGATAGCTCTTCGACCAAGGAAGCATATCCCTAGGTTGAAGACCTACAAAACAAATGCAAATTAGACAAGAAAGATATGCACATGACAACAAGGTTAGAACATAAAAAGCCACATCACAGGGTTAGAACATATACACGGATAACACACACACTAAGGCACATAACAAACTAAAGGATTTGAGTAAGCAAACTAAAAGAGACCTCAATGTAGACGGTTGTCTTAATACTATGGGTCATCCCCAAATTAAGAAATAACACAAAAGAATTCTTAAATAGAGAGAAGAATGTAAGGATTGATTGCTTCAAGAGAAGAATGCATATAAAAGATAGGGAAGCAATCAATTTCAAAAAGAGAAAGAAGCATATACTTAGGACGAAGAAGATGTAGGTCTTCAATTCGGTATATACACAAAATTGAGCTAAGAGAGAAGAGAGAAGAGAGAAGAGAGAAGAGAGAAGAGAGAAGACTCCATAGATACTCGGTCCTATGGAAATTAAACAAAGACTCTATAGGTTCTCGGTCCTACAGAATTGGCTCCATGGGTTCTCAGTTTCATAGAAGATGATCAAAGGCTAAATACAGGTGCTTGGTCCTACAAAAGAAACACTATAGGTTCTTGGTCCTATAGGGCTTGATATGAAAAGACTCTACAGGTGCTCGGTCCTAAAGAGTTTGATGCGAAAGGAATTTATAGGTGCTTGGTCCTACAAGGCAAGCTTGATAGGAAGGAGTTCTACAGGTTCTCAGTCCTATGAAGCAATACTGATCAGATAAGCCTGTGGCTACTGCAAATTGCGTTGTAGGACAATCACAAAAAAGATAGGTCTAGTCAGGTTGCCCCCAAGCTAGACACCATAGAATTCATTTGAGAGAAAATATTTCAAAGGAGGTTCCTTTGATAGGGAGCCTTCAAAACACCAAGGGGCCCATTCAAAGGAACGAGGGGGTCCTTAAGAAGGACACACACCTCTAGAACAAGTTATCACTGCCCCCAACAAACAAGGGAGGAGAACCATGCAAGAAACTATTGTGTTGCTGTACCACAAAAAGAGTATGGTTGCACACCATAGTGTACGACCATGAATGACAATGAGTGAGAAAAATATATGAATGCCACATAGTAGGAAACAACACAATAGAAGGGAGGTATAAGAACCTCATGAGAAGATGCTTAGATTGGACAGGTTAGAGGTAGACCTCAATATCACTTGTCATTTGGAGAAGAGGTAGGTGCATCAACAAATGGAAGAGTGATGATACCAGAATCATGAAGTTGTTGTATTTTATCCTTCAAGGAATTAAATTCACTAGTGGAATGGCTAGGAACTTGATGGTATGCACAAAAAGAATGTTTTGTTTTATCATTTTTATGAAGCTTCTTATGTGTAGGAGGAGGGAGAGTAATCAAGTGGGCTTTGAGATGCCTCAACAAGATACAGTCTTGCTCAGATAGAGGGTGAGGAATAAGAAGCAACCCTTTCTCTTGTGGAGTAGAGTTTGACTACTCATAAGAAGACATGAAGATAGTAGACAAAGGAGGATGAATCAATTCAAGAGAACGAGGTTGAGAAAAAATCATGTCATTCAACCATGGTTTCCGTTTAGTTTGTTCACTTGAGCAATCAAGCCCCAAATTACACTTGCGAGGTGTACATTCTATAGGGACTTGAATTCCTTGTTCATTACACCCATAACCTTTAAGCCCATAACCATATTTAGAGGCAAGTTTGTATCCAAGGCCATAGCATGTTTGCAAATCTTGAGGAGGATCTTCATAGAGAGCATTATTCTAGCAAGGGGGATTATACTCCTCTATGGGATCACCATCAACCTTCTTGATTGGATTGCCAACATTAGCCACTCCTCTATGGGATCGCCATCAACCTTCTTGACAGGATTTACAACATTAGCCTCTTCAATAGAGGCACAATCATCTTCCTTAGAAGGAGGAGGATTGAAACATTAAGAACATTACAATTTGTGTTCACATTATCCCATGATGCAAAAGAATAATCATCTATGATAGCGGGTTTGGATGATGTTATCAAAAGTTCTAAGTGGATTGGGTCAACTTTATATTCTCTAATGAGGGATTTTGTAAAGTCTAAAGAACCCCAATCATCATCAAGACATGCATTCTTTTGAGAAGTAGGAGTAGATTTAAGATTTATTGCTTTGGAAGGATCTTCTTCAAGGACATATGTCTCAAGAGTATCCTTTGCAGGTACTGCTGGAGTAGACATCAACGCATCTAAAGATAGTGAAGGAATGCTATTTGTAAGAGTAGGTTCAATTGAAGCCTGATCGACAACTGCCATCTCACATATGCGTACATCATCAGGGTCAACCCTGATTGTGACTACTTGATTGTTTTGAATGAACTTAATAGATTTATGCAAGGTAGACAATATTGCACCCATAACATGAATCCATTTTCTATTAAGAAAAAGATTATATGGTAACTTTCTTGGCATAATATATACTAGAGTGGGTATATCAACGGGTCCAAGCTGCAAAGGTAATACTATTGTACCTAAGCTTGTCACCTAACATTATCAAACCCATGAATGACAACAAAAGAAGCTGCAAGAGAGGAAGAATCAATATTAATCTTAGGTAATAAGTCAATGCTACATACATTGAGCACTGAACCAATGTGAATGAGTACGTATAATACCGATATTATTAACACTAAATATGATCATTAGAGGATATGCCTGCTTCTAGACTTCTAGAGGTGGGAGTTCTTGTGGATATAATGTAATATTAGATGAATCCGCATGAATATGAGCTATCAATGCATTAACATCTGTTAGCTTAGCGAAAGAAGGCAAGAGAATCCTTCGCAAGGCTTCTTGAAGCATACCTTGATAAACTGGAGTAGATTGAAGCAAGTCCCATAGTGAGATCTTAGTCAGAGTAACTTGGAGTTTCTCAACAAGATTGTAATCACCAGGTGCTTTAGTAATGGGTTTAGGTGCTAAAGGAAGATTTGGTTGAGATGGTGGTAAATAAGTAGGTTGATTAATATTTTGTTTATTCCTTCTAGTATTATAAGTATAGGCTACCACTCTATAAGAGGGAACCTTAGAAAGATTAGGAGAATCATTGTTAAATGGAACACCATTAATAGAAAAAATCCTCTTAGGAGAAGGACTAGTTGGGGTTAGATAAATGATTGGTCTCTTAGGCCTTTTAGGGGTAGCAAAGACATAGATGATATTTATGGATTCCTTACAACTTATAGAGGAATCATTTGAAGAAATATGCTCAACATCCATCCTTGGAGGATCCAATGTGAGAGGAACTTCATCATTCACTATTGCATATTATCTAGAAGAGAGTGCATTGTAATAAAGAGAAGGTAGAGTAATATTAAGAAAAGTATCAATGATTTCATCTTCTTGCAACAAAATACCCTCTGAAGCAAGAGGAATTTCATGAGAAGGATCAAAGACACAAAGTGACATGGGAAAATCCAAGTCACCATCACATTCATGGAATGGAACATCATTAACACTTTGAATAAAATTAGAAATTGAACTGATAAAATAAGACATTAACTTCATTTAAAAAAATAAGTTAAATATAATAAATAATGCTTAAACAAGTTGACCAAAGGCTGGCCCATCACTTTGATAGTATGAAATGGGGTTTGGGGCATCACCCAATTTTTTTTTTGGGGAAGGTGGTTTCACATTGGGTTCACCAAAATGTAGAGAAGGGGGGATTCATTGCTCACGAGTCTCTTTATTCTCAAGAGAATTCCAAGGAACGAACTGCCCTAAACTACCTCAAGGAATAACGTTCAAACGACAGAATAAGAGGAAAGAATTTGAGAATTAGAGAGAGTAGATCATAGAGGTTTTTCAGAAAAATTGACGGGCTCTCGGCCAAATGACGACAACATGGAAGAAGGACAAAAATATGACGTGTTGGAGTGCCAGAGGCACGTTGGCATCTCGTACGGATCAAAAATCAAGAATATCACAAAAAAATATTCCTACTACAATTCTGATTGCTAAGAACTCTTGTAATGCGAGAAAGTAACAAAATATAATAGAATTGAAATAAAGTAAAGTAAACTGAGTAAAACGTAAAGGATAAAGTGAGAGAAGGAGAGAAAAAAATGCTTACAAAAACCACTTCAATGAAGCCTCCAACAAATGAATATCTTCAATACTTGCACACATAAGACCGAGGGAAAATGTTGGGGCTATTTAGGGGTATGCCTCAGTCAAACCCCCATTTTGGTGTTCCCACCTCCATGGACAACCAGATAGATAGAGAGAAATAATAAGAAGAAATGAAATGAATGTACTTGAGTGATAAAAGTAATCCTCACTTAAGGAGGAGAACTCGTATCACAAAATAGAGATGTAATAGATAGGGGATGTGAGAAATCCCAAGATTCTCAAAGATACAAGGCACAAGATAGATATCACCCATAAGGCTTGAGGAAGCCAAGGAGAGAGACAATGCTGCAAGATCCAAGAGAGTTGCAAAGAGTGCTGTAAGAACTTGAGAGCTTGAGGCTACTGTAACAAGCAAGAGAGTTGTGCAAGCTTGAGAGAGAAAGAGAAAGAGAAGAGAGAAAAGACCCAAAAGCTAGAGAGAAGCCAAAGAGACCAGAGAGCAATAGAATGAAAGAGATGGACTTAAAAGAGAGAATAAGAGGGAAAATAAAGTTTTCGAGCCATTACAAGGTGTCTCGGGCTGTTACCACTGTCAAAAGTAGTTGACAAGTGGCAAAGGCACTCAAAATAGTCGTTTAAACATCAAAATGTCACGAGACACTAGCATGGCATGCTCAAACATCCACGTGGCACGCTAGTGTCCAAACAAATCACGCTACAAAATGATAAGAACATGAAAGGCACAAGGTTTGATGCAAAGTTGACACACAAAGGTAATTATTAAAAAGGGGTCTTGAGCATCCTGAGAGGGGAAAAAGGCTGATGCAAGGGCTAAAATGAGCCTACACAAATGCTAAGGGAGTGGACACTAAAGTGGATACAAGAATGTATGTGAAATTGCAAGGGGTGCAATTTTATGACATTACAGGAACTTAGGCTCTAACTTGAAGCATCACAATTAACAATCCAACATGTGATGGCTTCTTTATTACATGAATTAATTACATCTTATCTCATAGGATTAATATGAAATCACCTCTTTTAGGCTATATATCACTTCACTAGAAGTTTATTTAGAACTATATTCACCACCTTTAGATGAATCCCTTTACCCTTGATTTGTTATATTAAAAATTAAACCTCTTGAAGCTTAGGGACTAATCTTTGGTGGCAAGAGATTAATAGTTAGCATGATATTTTTCATGAATTAGATCAAATTTTTGATAAAATTATAATTTAATGAGGTTTCTCATGGTTAGCTATGTTCCTCCTTAAATTACCTCCAAAAATATTATAAAATAGGCTTCATTTGTTTAGTTTTACATAGTAGATGCTAAGTTTTCACTTGAAAGAAATTGTTGAATATTTTTCTTGAAAAAGTGATCCTTTATATTTTTATATTATGTATAAAAGGATCAGAGAATACTAGTCAAAATACCATATATTTCATGACATCATGAGCCATAAGAGCCCCCCATTACAAAACAAAGACCCCAAAATAGCAAAAAGTATAATCCACAGCCCTCCTAAACTACCCCATTACATAAATCAAGTTAAGAGTCCGCTGGAGAGGAACATCAAAGAGTCTATGCACCATCCTGTATCAGCCTATTATAGTTACATCATATACAGATATATAAAACCATAAACAGAGTAAAGCACTGTACAAAGATATAAACAACAAAACTACTCAAAAAGGATATAAGCATGAAGGAAGACAACCCATAGAGTGTCCTAGGTTGCCTCTTGACTGTCACTCAAGGCTACCGGAGCCTCAACAACAACCATTTCCTCATTAGTCAACTGTCCTGTATGCCCCATCTTACCAACCTTTTTACCTTGTTCTTCTGCAAGATCTTGCCGAAAATCCTGAAGAGCTCTCATGAAAACATCAACCCCTGGGTGACCCTCTGGCCACAAGTGCCCATATCTGGCCTCCATAATGTCAATAGTAACCTATCTATTCTCCAAGTAGCTCCAAAATTTTTCTTTTGAAAGACCTACAATAATATAAACCTGCATAGCAATAGTGTAGAAAGTGAGTCTTCGAAAAGACTCAGTAAGCAACCTCCTCTTGCCTTGAAAACAATCTTCATTTCTTGCCTTCCAGATGATCCACAAAATGCTAGAAGATAGATAAAGCTAGAATAAAGAAACAAATTTTCCCATCTTTATGTTATGATTAAACAAAATTCTCACAGGGAGAGGATGTCCATTATTCCCCCAAATATCTTGTTTATCACAGAAAATTCTCCATATTTCTTTAGAAAAGGCATAGTAAAACAAAATGTGATTAATTGTGTCAGGTACTTTACAAATATTACACATGTCAATGCCATATTTTTTTCTTTTGAAAGAGTTTCTGAGTAATAAGAAGCCATTTGAAGCAAGCTACTAATAGCTTCGAGCTGCTTTGACTAGTTAGAGTTAAAATTTTTCTGCCATTGGTCTCTATTCCACTGTAAATTCTAGATTTGGTTTAAATGATCTGTCAAATTAATATGGTCTATTAGAATGGTATACATTTCTCTAACTTTAGCCTTGCTTATGTTAGTACCATTTTTCCATTGGAACTCTTTGAATTGATTATCATCCATTTTAGAAACCATAAGGAATTTCAGCCAATTGCAAGCCTCCCTAAGGATAGTATAAGTTCTCCAATTAGTAGAAGAGATATTGAATTTAGTATTCAGATCATTCCAATTTATCAATTTTCCATCTTTCAAAATATCATTAAAGCATCTAATACCTTTTTGAGCCCATCCCTTTGCAGAACACCCCTGAATTAGAGCCAAGGGTTTCCCATTATGCTTTAAATTCCACCATAAAGACCTGTAGCCCTGAATAACCCCATAATCTCCCTTGGTGAAGTGGTGATTGACTAGATGCTTTTTCATCACATCCTAGGCCTTCCAAATTGTTCTAAAAACCTTGGACCCTGCGGGTAACATATCCTGCTCACTACTTAGAATATCATTGAGAGGAAGAGACCTCCATGATTTTGCATGTTTAGGTACAACATTAATCATGTTTTGTTTGACAAGGACCTTCCATTGCTCTCCCCCTTCCAGAGCCCCAATCACCCATTTGGCAACTAAGGCAATGCCCTACAGTCTTAGATCCTTTAATCCCAACCCCCCTTTGGATTTATCCAGGGTACACCACTCCCATTTGACCATATGCCTCTTTCTCTTCCCTTTACCATCAGACCAAAGAAAAGCCCTGATTTTCTTCTGTATTTCATTAATTTGATAAGAATTGAAAAACCAGACAGAGGCAAAATATACACTATAAGAGGAGAGGATCTTTTGGAAAAATTGTATTTGACTAGCTAATGAAAGAAATTTCCTATTCCATTTAGCAATTTTACTTTCAATTTTATCTTTGATCTAGTGCCACATTTCTTTCAAGTCTGGTTCCACAACAAAGGGTATTCCAAGATACCTTACAAGATTCTGAGGGCCACCCCATTGAAGCCCAAACTTACCAAGCCAGTTCGGAGGTCTGTCTTTCCAACCTAAAAGCCAAGATTTTGAGGGTGCAAGCTTTGCCCCAGATGCCAAGCAAAATAGATCCAGTTTCCCTGTCGAGTTAGTGAAATTGTCCTCTTCTAGGATTGGCAGAATAGAGGTGTCATCTGCAAACTAGAGGTTAAGAAGTTCATTATCATCTGGTAACCTAGTGCCTCTCACCTTTGGAACTAATGCATTATCCCTCAAAACATAATGAAGAGCATCAAAAGCAATAACAAAAAGGGCCGGAGCAAGAGGGCATCCTTGCCTTATAGACCTTCTAAGAGGAATTACTGATGTAAGAGAACCATTGATGTCCACTTGGGCACTGGCATTCTGGAAGAGTGTTCTAACCATGTGGCAAAAAGGGTTTGGAAATCCAAAAGCCTTCAACACCAAAAAAAAAAAAGTCCCATTCAATCCTATCATAAGCCTTTTCAAAATCCAAGAGAAACATAGCTACATTCTGATTTTTTACATTTGCCCAGTTCATAGCTTCCCAACTGGTGATCAAGTTTTCAAGAATGTATCTGCCCTTTATAAAACCAGTTTGAGTGGAATTAATGATAGAAGGAATAAAAAGAGCTACTCTATTAGCCAACACTTTGGATAAAATCTTGTATGAGACATTGAGCAAGGTAATGGGCCTCCAATTCTTAATTAGAGATCTGTCACCCTCCTTTGGAATGAGTTTGACAATCCCTTTATTGATCTTGCTACCAAGCGTGCCTATATCAAAGGCCTCCTTGTATACCAAATACAAATCTTCACATATCCAGTCCAAAAAAGTTTTATAGAACTTAGCAGGAAGTCCATCAACCCCAGGTGATTTTTCATCTTTGAGGGAAAGGTAGCCTTTCTTATGTCTTCCTATGTTACCTCTCTCTTAAGATCCCTTACCACTTCATCACTGATCTTTTTTGGAATAATTTTCTAAATGTATTCCCTGGTAGACTTATTAGAGTCCTCTTCCTCCGAGGAGAAAAGAGATTTACAAAATTGGAAAAAATGATCCCTTATCTCACCCTGATTCACCACTAGGGAGCCATCAACAAATATTTGATCAATTTGTTCCCTAGCCTACTTTTCCTTGATGAACCTGAAGAAGAATTTTGTACCTTTGTCACCATTCTCAAGCCAATTCATCTTGGCACTTACTCTCAGACCTTGGATCTTATGGTTTTGAAGCCTTCTAAGAGAATCTTTGACCATGATCAATCTACTAGTGAGAGCTTCATTCATAGGACTAGCTTGTAGCTCAGATTCTGCTTGTAGGAGCATGTCTTGGAGGGTAGCCTCCTTCCTTCGGCAGTCCTTGGCTCTCTTCTTCCCAATTGAATGGAAATTTTTTTTCCAACCTTTAGTGTTTATTTCCCATCTATCAATGTGAGAGATATTCTTATACACCTATTTGTTGATATGTCTGAGGAAAAATATTAAATTTCTACAATCACTGTCTTTCAAAAGATCAGTATTAAGAAAAAAACTAGGGTTGTAGCCTGTCGGTTTGGGGAGCCCATCCTATAGGAAAAATTTAGCTCTAATGGGGTGGTGGTCTAAGAGGGAATATGGACAGATCTCCACCAAACAACCATCACACAATAGAGAGATTGAGAAGAAGGCCTTGCTAGCATAGAATCTATCAGGCCTGTAGTAAATTCTCCAGCCCCCCTTTTGAGCATTACACTAAGTGAACTAGATCTTCTGTGTAACATTCTTTTGTCCACCGATAAGGTCTTCTATCCCTAGCTTAGATTTCATTCTCTACCAGTAAAACTTTTCATTTCCTTTCTAGTCAAACCCTATTCCCCCCCATTTATCTTCATCTCTTTCCACAAAGTTAAAATCCCCACCAATAATCCAAGGAACATCCTGTAGTGTATAGAGCCAATTCAATAATTGAATTCCGTCTTTACATCATTGGGAGCATAGACCGAGCAAACCCAAAAGCAACATGTATCCTTTTTTATGATCACCCAAAAATCCCAGAATTGTTTATATGTTGATCCCATTTATTAGCCATTAGAATAACAACACCTCCTTTACCCTTATCATGATTTGTAACAAATTGAGTGGCCTCTTTCCATATAAATTTTAAACTTGTCCCAAGGGTAAAACTAGTTACTTTGATTTCTTGCAACAAAATAAAATCTTTCTCCTTCTTCTAAGTAAGAAATCTTCTTACCAAATGTTTTCTATTTAGGGTTTCAAGCCCTCTCACATTCCCAGAAATGTAGTTGACCTCCATTAGAATTATTCACTCGATGGGACTCCCTTGTCACTCTTAAAATTATCAAAGCATTTGGGAAGCTTAGGTTTTGCCTCCACTCTTTTTGCATTGGGTGGCAGTATACCACTTAGCTTTTTCCTCTTATCCTTCTGGGGGTGATTGGAATTTTTATCTATAGGAGATTTACTCCCTTCTATACCTTTCTTTTTTCTGTATCTTCAAGTTTTCTTGGCAACAATTTCCATGGGGGTCACATCACCATCAGTGGTATCTCTAATAGAAAGTAGGTCTATGTCATCAACAGAGTCCATTCTTGACTGTGATGCAAAACCATTAGAGCTCATCACTCCACCAAGAGAGTGGGAGAGATTCCTTGACAAGCAAGGGACCCAGATTTCATCCACTTTTTCATTACCAACAACAAATGATATAGTATTGAAAGAAAGGGGTCTCTCAACACCGTTTCCCGAATCCTTAGGCTAAAGAGACACAAGGCTCTTATTAAGATCAACAAAAGATTCTTCTTCCTGGGTTACCTCCAAGTCAGGGGGCTCTCCCTTCTACTCGGGGTATCATTCACCTCATCAAGGATTTGCAAGGTCTTATCTTTAGATCCTTCCAATGCACATTTATCACTTTGACTGCATACCTCATTATTTTCCTTAAAGTATTTAGAATTAAATGTATATAATTCTATGCCTGGTTTAGGATTAGAATCAATAGGTTGTTTGTGCTGCCTTAGGCTTATGAGAGCCAATTGTTGCACATTCAGTTTTAAGTTATCATTTGTTTTAGCAGGGTTTCTTCTATTTTTAGGCATGGGCCTCTCCATTCCATTTTGACATGTAGTGCTCTCCATATGTAGAAGAGAAGCCGAGTTCTCTTAAATGGCAACAGTTAGGGGATTATTTTCAACCATGTCTACTTCCCTACGAATTGGAGAAGTGTTTCTAGTTCCTTTGTTAGTCCTTGATGGGGAGAATTTCTTATCAAGCTACTGTGGAGTGGGGCCCGAATGAACGGGGTCCCCAAAATTATTAACTTCATTCTCAACCCAACCCTCTACTTTAGAGGGCTGTTTATTATTCTTATTGTTCTTGTTCATTCCGCCAGAGGCAGGTTTGAAATTATTTCTATTCCTTATTAACGGGAAGTTCCGTCTAATATGGCCTTCGCGTCTACAAAGATAGCATGCATTTAGCCCTCCTAGGGTTTCAATTTTGTAGCAAACTTTACCAGTTTTTAATTGGATCTCAAGAACTTCTGACCATTCCTTGCCCGGAGAAAGGGAAATCAACACCCTCGCATCATAATGCGGTAGTGGCATCTTAGTATCATCAATTTTCAAAACATCCCCGTATGGCTCCAGAAGAAGCAGAATAAATTTCCACAGCCGAGGAGGAACATGTTTAATTATTAACCATCTAGGGCTGGAGAGAGCTAAAACCTCATCTTCCACAGCCTCTAGATTCCAAGCCAGGGCCCAAAAAACAACTGTGCCCACATTCCAAAATTGTTTTTTAATGGCTTCTAATTGAGATCTATATGATTATTAAATAAAATCACATATAATCCCTTTTGAATCATTCTACAATAATAAAAATGCAGCCCAAGTTTTTTCTCCCATACATTTTGAAACCATTCCTCCATATATTTCTTTTTTGGAACCCTAGAGAGGTTAACGACCGCAAAAAAAATTGCTGTTTTCACCAGCCTAGAATCTTGTTCTACAATCGCTTCATCTAGAGAGGCATTAGGAATCAAGATGAATCTCAAGGGTTGAGAGGTGTGATGCTTACCTTGCTCTCCTTCTCCATCCTACTGCGAATCGACACTTTCACCAATCAAGAATTTGGCACCTTCCGACACTTTCCCACGCTCGCCTGCAACAATATCTTGAAAGGATTTGGAGGAAACATTGTTAGCCGATGGGGTGGCAACACCATTAATAGATCCTCCTAGTGGGTTTGTATCCCCGACCATCACTTCTATGTCCTTTAGGAGATTCACACATGTGGGCACACCCTAGAAGGGTTGTCGACATGAAGGCCCCGTCCCACACAATCACAAACATATATGGAATGCACACACCCGCGGTGAGGAATTGAACTGCTGTAAGGAAATTTATTACCAGCCATGGAGGAGGTCCGAGCCTCCTCCACGGAAAATTTTTCTCACACGCACAACCAGTACAATTTGCAGAGCCCTCGGAGGCACGTTTTTCAGTGATCAATCTGAAGTTTTCATCACTTCTTACCAAAAGTGATCCTTTATTAGTTTCTACTATATATTTATATTAGTTTTTTATTACTCACATTAAATTCCAAGTTTTTTTTGGAGCATGAAAATAACTTCTACAAGCTCGATTTCTTTAGTAGTGGTGACTATTTTCGTGTTTTTACACTAGTTTAAGATAATTTCATTTAATTTTGGTTATAAATCCACTCCACTTCCTTCCTTATATACATATCCTCTATCTAAGAACTTACTTCATTATTCCTCATCCATTCCTCTCATCCCCATTTTGACTTTGTGTTTTTTCATCACACCATCCTCTCCTTGCTTCCTTTCAAGCTATGAACTCAAGCCTAACTTAGTTTCTGTCTTTCTATCACCTACTTATAAATCCCTATTTTTTCATTCTCATATTAATATCATTCAATTGTATTTCATAATTTTTTTTTATCATTTTGTTGTCTTTTTCCACCCCCTCTCCATCTCTCTCCTTTTAACACTAGAAAGGCTAGTATTAGTGTTTCATTTTATAAATAATATGTTAAATTACACTAATTTTCTATATTCTAGTGTTCTTATCACCTCACTCTAGATACTTTCCCATCTATAAAATTTTGTAGAGTAATATATTTCCATATGGGTATTTTTTGATCTCTCCCAAACTTTTCATTATTGAGCCTTTCTCTTTGTTTCCATTTATTCTACTATTAATATATTTCTATTTATGTTATAATTGGTCTGGTTTCTAGATATAAGGTTTATTTTAATATTTTGTGAATACTTTATGCCAAGTGGTTTCATGCTTGAAAACCCATAAGGGTACTAACTAAACTAGAATATTCTTTCAATCCTCCTATCTTGTTAGGTTTTCTTCACACTTTTTTGAAATTTTAGGTAAAATAAAGAAAATTTATTGAGGAACAAAGAAAATTTCTAGTTAATAGAAGTGATCAACATCTTAAAGGAAGATTAAGCTATAAAATTTTAGGTTAGGTTTTCTTCACACTTTTTTGAAATTTTAGGTAAAATAAAGAAAATTTATTGTGAAAATTTCTAGTTAATAGAAGTGATCAACATCTTAAAGGAAGATTAAGCTATAAAATTTTAGGAAATTATGAGATAGTGGAACATGCCACCCACCTAGGACCAAGTCATACCCTTAGGCATTAGGGTAGGACTAGGCCATCCATGTAAGTATAAGGGATCCAAAAAACCTTGTCTTTAGCCTACAATTACTTGAAATTTGGGTTGTATGTTTTTATAGCCAATACATCTTAGATATGGTGTGCACAAATGAATTGGATAAGTGTATCAATTCTTGTTTTCTATTTCCCATTTTTTCATTTACAATAAAAAGGTGATAGTTTTCATTGTCTTTCACCATCTTCTACTCACTTCCTTATATGGTCCCATATAGACAATTTATTTATAGGTTACTTTCAATAATCCTTATTTTTTTTGGAGTTTGGTAACCTATAGGACTAGGCTACAACCCAAGATTAGGGTATTGAATTGGCTACAAACCTTAATTACATAGACATCTTTAGCTCATAATTGGATAAAAAATGGTTTGGATTATGAGGTACTAATTCCACATTTAATGATTATATCTTTTTGTATATGCATTTTTAGCTACTTTTTCATTTCCCTTCTATAGTCTAGTTTGTGTTTGTGTTCTTTTTTGTCACAATGTGTCCATCATGTTTTCTATCATATTATTAATCTAAAATCTAATGACTTATAATAATCAGTAGGATAGTTGGAGATAGTCTTAGAAAATATTTATTAAAATATAATTCTCTAGACATAATCATAATCTAAAAGAACCCTCTTAACTTCAAGAAGGTTCACTTTAGGTTCTTTCACCTTTAGTAGGATTAACACTACCATTACTTAGGTTCTTTGATTTTATTTAAATTACCAATCCTCATGAGCCATCTCAAAGATCCTATTGGTCATGATCATACTCATATATAATTTTATAGTTAATTAAAAATATAACCATGTTAATAATTGATTAGAAAACAATATTCATTAAGAATCATAGTAATTATATCATGACTATATGGGTAGAATAATGTGCATGTACATTAAAGAGAAGCCTCAAACTACATACATGTTTAAAATTTATAATGCACATTTTATTTATGGTGTGGAAACATATAGGCATCATGTAAAGAACACCCCTAGCAAGGGATTTTAAGCAATAGAAGAGAAAAGTTAAATATCATATAGATACAATCATTATGTATGGTGTTATAGATTGAGAGAGAAGAAAAATTACCAAAACATATATAAATGAATTCATAAAGACAAACAACTATAAAATAAAGATTAGAAATTGATCATATTTTAAAAACTTAAATAAATTGAATAAAACCTAAGGTGGTGTAAGAATGGATGGGTTCACCAAAATGTAAGGAAATAAAATATAACCATACAAATCTTATGATAATTCAATTAAAAAAATATTGGTAGATAAATTATATTTAACAATAAGAGTTGGGGTTATATAAATAATTAAATATTTAACATGTAGAAACAAACTCGTCTAGTTTTGTCAAATAAATTCATTTCTATAAGAGAAAATTTGGACATGTTAGATGAATGCATTAGAATTAGTTAAACACATATTTCTCTAGATGGATCCATTCCACAAATGTAAATATGCTTTTACACCCTTCTACACAAATTTGACTACCAATAACAACTTTTAGTTTTAAAAATAGTTCACCTTTAATTTGGAATGTACATAAAAACATAGTTGTATGGTTGAAAGTTTGCGAATGATAGGGAAATTCCTTCCTGTTGTCAAATCATGTAAGGATTCTAAGTTATTGGCTTTAAAAAATATTCAAAGATAAAAAGTAGTCATGCAATTTATGCCCTATAATGTTGATGGCGTGCTAATATCACTGTACATAATTCTTTTTAATCTTCTTGATGTGTTAAATAAGTGATCATTTTATAGATTTGTTAAATATTTAAATGAATTAAGGTTAGTCCTTAAATACAACTTCAAATATGCAAGTCAAATATCTTATTATTCAAATCAACACATAATGGTTAAATGGACCTAGAAAATAATTGAATTCAAATTTAAAATGTAAAAAGTCAAGGATCATTTTTGTAATTAAATCAAAAACTAAATATAGATCAAATTTTTGTTAAATTTACTGCTAACATAAAGAAATCATCACATAACGATTTATGCAAGAAAATTAGAGACATAGAAAATCATAAGCGAAAACAACACAAATAATTTATTGTGGTTCGACAATATGCCTACGTCCATGGGAAAGTAGGAGAAAACTTGTTTATTAACCACAACACTCACAAATTTTATATTACAAGCAGTCCAATATATAATGGACTTTGCAACTGTATGCTAAGTTTGTTCCAATGTATTTCCAAGCTTTCATAATAGGGAATCACTAGAATTTTGTTTACGTTGGAACTAATTTTTTTTGCATTGGAATTGTTACAAGTGAGACAGTAACAAAGATTTTACGGGACTTCACATCCCAACAATCTCCCACTTGAAGTCCAAAGAATGCTGTGAACAATCATGCTTCAAGAAATCTCTTGCTTTCCAAGGCATATTGTCATAGGATTACCAATCCAAGAGAAGCTCTCCAAAACTCCAGCTTCTCTTTTGAAACAACCTTTGTAAATGCATCTGCAGGATTCAAATTCGTATGTATCTTTTCCAACTTGATTTTACCCTCTTCAAGAACACTTCGAATATAGTGATATCAAAGCTCTATATGCTTCATTCATGAATGAAATGCTACATTTTTGGCCAAGCGAATGATACTTTTACTATCACTATATAATACAAATTCCTTCTATCTATTACCCAATTCATATAGTAACCTCTGCAACCACAACATCTCCTTTGCTCCTTCTATCATTGCAATATACTTTGCTTCAATAGTTGAAAGAGCCACTACTTTCTATAATATGGAAATCTAGCTAACTGCTACTCCTGCCAATGTGAAAACATACCTTGTTGTAGATCGCCTTCGATCTCAAGTTCTAGCCATATTTGAATCAACATATCCATGCAATTGTGCATCTTCACCTCTAAACTTTAAAACCTGGTTTGAAGTGTCTTTAAGATATCTTAGAATCTATTTCATTGCCTGCCAATGAATTTTTCCTGGATTACTCATGTATCTATTGACCACTCCCATTGCTTGGGAAATATCTGGTCTTGTATAGACCATAGCATACATTAAACTCCCAACTGCAGATGAATATGGCACTATTGCCATGTATTCTTTTTCTTCAAGTGTCTTGGGACACATCTCAGAAGATAATTTGAAATGCTCTACTAGAGGTGTGCTTACTGCCTTGGCATCGTTCATGCTAAACCTTTCCAGTACTTTTCCAATGTATTTCTCCTGTGAAAATATAAGTTCCCTTTTCTTCCTATCTCTTAGAATTTTCATTCCAAGGATTTTCTTTGCAACACCCAAATCCTTCATTGAAAATTTCTTAGATAGCTATTTTTTCAACCTGTTAACAACCATGCTAGATCTTGCAAATAGCATATCGTCGACATACAACAACAATAATACAAATTCTCCATTATCAAAGAACTTAGAATAAACAAAATGGTCAGATTCACATCTAGAAAATTTTTCCTCAGACATGAAAGAATCAAATTTCAGATACCATTGTCTAGGGGCTTGTTTCAACCCAATTTAGTAAAGGAGATTGCTAATTACTTGTAAAGAATTGTATCTTTGTTTCTTGGAGGAGTAAAGGAGGTTTTATTTTTATACATGTATTATGGAAAATAACATTAAGAAAAAGGAGCTATAACCTCCTCGATTGGTTTGGGATCTTGAAATCATGTTGACAATTTAAGATTGATCAAATGTTTGAGACTAGCAATTGCTTGAGTGCAAACAATTATGGGGAGAAAGGACTGTAATGTTCCCATTCTATGCAATATTGTTTCATGAGATTTTGGATAGTTTTTTAGTTTTCCATAAGCATCTAGGTGTGCTAGGGAGAACTCCAAACTTCTTGGAGGACGAAGGTTCAATATTTTGAGATTTATCTTTTTGGCATTGAGCTTAGTTGGTATTTTGAATCACAACGACACTTTTAGAAGTATTTTCAAACTCCTGGAGTGTTCTCCAAACTTCTTGGAGAGAAAATCTATTTTTAGTAAGCCATTGGGTTGGTCCCAATCATTTTCCTACTACTTCAATTTCCTCATGGCATGATCAAAATTGGATTCCAAAGTCGTTGCAATTCTTTCTGCAACTTGGTTGAGTTATTATTTAATTATTTCATTAAAATTGTCTAATGTTGAGAAATAATTAAAGGACAACTTAGTGTAATAGTTAATTGAAAAGGTAATTAAGTGTTTAAAAAGTTAGATGCCTAAAAAGGGGTTCTTTTACATATTGAATTTTTTAATTTTAATTATTTTTCAAAAAAGAAATGATTTTTTTTTTTAAAAATAAAAAATAAAAAAAGTGTTTTTTGAAAAAGCAATGAATGCCTTTTCAAAAAGCAATGAAAAAGATATAAAATGAGGTGTTGGGGGCTTATTTGTTATGCTAAAGATATCTTGTATTGTTATGTTGTTGAATTGAACCCATGTTCTTCCTAAATCATGGGAGGACAAAAGTCATCATTTGATTCCTTGTTTCAAATTTGAGAGATAATCCCTAGCTAGTTGGAGTGGTTATATTCATGAATTGAAAATGTGCTTTAAAAAAGTTCCAATTTTTTGGCATTTTAGCATGAAGGTATTTGATGTGTTTTGATGTTGCAGTTTTGGAGTGTGGAATCAACACTTTGGAGTGTTTGTTGATTGATTTTCTTCTTGTTTTAGACTTGTTATAGTGAATCATTATTTATATCAGCCATGTACAAGCCTAATTTTAGTTATCAGACTAATACATTCATTTTCCAACTTGTTGTGGTGGAGTTGGGTATGCTTTGAAGTGGTGTTCTTAGCTTTTGATTGATTTGGGGTGTTTTGAGCATGAGTTGGTGAGATTTTGAGTGTCTATCTTGCTATTAAGACCTTTTACAATGTTTTTCTAAAGCAATATTAAACTTGCACTAGCATATTATTCATCATTTATACAAGGTATATTACTATTATTTCATAGTTGGGTGATTTGTTTATGAAATTTTTCATTATCTAGGGGTGTTACAACACTTATTTTTATACTAATAATTTATATCAATAACTCTTTCCTTTATCAACATTTTGTAATCAACAATTTTACTTCTCTTTGAAATTTATGCATGTGAGCTAACATTTTAAATATTGGATGGTAGTACCTCTAGTGTATTTGGTATAAGCTCTTTGATTATTATACTCACCTCATTGAATAAGTGGTATCTTTGTATGGATTCTCATTGAATAAGTGGATAGCTTGATTTACTTGCCCCACTGAACAAGTGGTTTCATTGTAATTTGGCGCCCCACTGAATAAGTGGAAGTGCTATAATTTTCATTGTAATAAACACTACGCTAAATAAACATGAAGTGTATTTCCTTTTAGTATTGTATATGCACTCCACTAAATAAGTGGTATTGGTTGGCTTTCCGTCTAGTTCTTTAATTTACCCATTTAAATTTTTGTTATGTTGATCCTTTTATCATACGCTCTCATGTTTCCCATCATGAGAATTGGGTGACCAAAAAAGTGGAATGGACACTGCATTGTAAGATCTCATTTCTAGTTCAATATTTTCAAAAAATCTAGGGTGGTTATTATACATGCACATGTTTTTCGTGCTCAAAGTTGTTGGTTCTCAAGTCTTTAAAAATAGACTTTTCTTGAGCATCATGGGTGTCAAATTCTAGGTAAGCATCCCATAACTTTGATTAGGTTGGGCAATAAAGGACCAATTTATTAAGATGGATAAGAGATTATTTTACTTTAGTCTTTGATAGGCTAAGGGGGCTTCCCTGATATACTAGGTTAAATATAACTATGAAAAAAAGGACATAAACCCTAAAACAAACCATATTAGATTATTTCTATATATTCATTGATATTCTACCCCTAAGAGAGGTAAATGGTGGTGTGATACCAAAAAAAGAGAATATATTATAATTGAGATCTTGTCTAAGAAATGGTATGGTTTTTGATAAAGGAAAAAATGGGTTTTTACAGGGACCCGAAACCACCAAGTTTACAACAAAAGAAAGAGGACAATAAAGTCTAGCAGAAAAAATAGGCTGTAAAAAAGGATAAAACTAGAAAAAGCAGCAGCCAACAACTAAAGACCAGGAAGGTCAATCAAAAAAATAGCTGGAATGCAAGCCAAAAAACCAACAACACCTAACCCAGAGTCTTCAGAACAGACTCAGTCTCAGCCTCCAGGTCTTGCATGTCCTGAACACCCTTCTTGAATGTTTGAATCATCTGCAGTGTTGGGGGTGTCTTCCTTTTCAGATTCGCCCCGGTTCTCTTTGATAGCCCAATGTCCTCTTCCTAACTTTTATCTTTCACCTCTTCCAAGTCAACCACGAAGGACCCTTGTTGAGCTTTGTCCAATTTTTCAGTCATCGCATTGATAATAATGGCATTATGTCTTGCCATCTTGTTGTTCTGTTCAACAAATATTTTCACAGTATTTTTCATTTTTTCCAAATCTATTTCAATCCTTTTGTCCTTGCCCACATTGTCTTGGATCTCTTTACTAGCACTACGATCTTTACGCTCTTCATTCCTCTTGCTAAACACCGAAACCTTATCTCTCATTTCCTCCAATTTACTCTGGAGGGCCCAATTTTTTATTTTCAAATCATTGATTTCATGGAAGACCCATTTCGACATTTTGAAATGGTCCATCGCATTATTCCTAGCTATGCCCAGGAAGTCAGCAGAGGGTTCCCTATCAGGATTGAAGCAATTTTTTGCAGGGTCAGAGGCTCCAGGGGATTCAATTCTAACATCTCTATCCGACGACAGGACATCAGAGGACAAATTATTGTTAGCACCAGAATCCTCAGAATCAGGAGAGTCTTCAGAATAAGAGACAAGGTTTTTGACAGTAGAGCTTTCAGGCTTAGTAACAGGGCAGGCTTTAGCAGACTGGGGATTATGGATTTGAGTTTTCTTGCTAGTCTGAACAGGGGGCAGAATCAGGACAATTCTCACTAGGCTCAAATTGGGAAAATTCCTCGAACAACTAGGTTCAGTATCATCCTCCTCAGACTCTGAGGAAACAACCAAATTAGCAGGGGCCGACATATTTTGAAAGTGTTCAACAATTAACCTAATCAAACCAGTGTGCAAAATGGGATATCTTCTTGGGTTTTTCTTATGGTCATCTAGATTTTTTCTTAAAGAACAGAGAAGATAGTGGGGAAGAGAAACCCTGACCTTATAGTAGAAATGGTTGATCAAAGCAAAGTGATAGCCGTAAGCCCTAGTGAAATGACCATCCAGAGTTATATACTCCATGATGACGCATCAAACTTTTCTCCAGAGAGCTTTAATGGTGTTGACCTCAAAGAAACTGTTAGAAATTTTCACCAGTTTCAATCTTTCCATATCTTTCTTTAGAAATCTGACCACAACTTCATCAGAGAAAACCCTATCCCAAAAAAAATTATGTCCTTCAGTGGACATGCCAGTCACTTCAGCTATAAGATTTTCGTCGAGGTGAACTTTCCTTCCAAAAAGGGTTAATTCCCCATTTTCCCAACTCCTCTCAAAATGCTTTGTAGCTTCCTGATTAGACCCATGAAGTTTTTCCAGAAAAGGAAGTAAACCCCCGCTTTTGACTTTGCTCCACGCTTTAGTGTTTCTAGTATGCATCTCAAAGCTGTCTGGCTCAACTCTTTTTCTATCTCCTCCCATATTGACAAGCACAGTAAAGCAGACAGAGGCGAAATCTTGACTCAAAATGGTCCTGCCAAACTAGTGAGCCCACAAAGCATGCCAAGCAAACTTACCGGATAAGTAATTTGGCTCGACCCCATGCAATCTAATGATTGTGATGTATTTTCCCCGTTCTATCATCATTAATGAAATGACACACATCTTTCCCATGTGATGCATCATAGTTCAATAAGGCACGAGCATTAGCACCTAAATCACTAATATTCAGCCAAGTGCGCTATACTTTACTTTTGACCCCTTCATTCGCAAAAAAGTCTGCCACAACATTGGCTTCTTTATAAGCATGCAAAATCTTTATATTATCAAACTTAGCTAGAGTCGAAATAGCATCATCAATCCAAGACTTTATTGTCCACGAGGGAGGGGACCTACCTAAAAGACATTCAATAATATTTTTAGAGTCCCCTTCAAGCCAGAGGTTTTTAAAATTCAGACTATGAGCCAAATTTATAACATGAAAAGCTCTAGCAGCCTCAACTAGGTGATTGGTTTGATAACCAAGGGGAGAGACAGTTGCACCGAGGAAATTGCCAAAAGAATCCCTTATGACTCTGCCACAACCCGCCGCCCCAGGATTACCTTTAGCCACCCCATTAAAGTTGGCTTTGATCAAACCATTAGGCAGAAAAGTCCAACAGACACCCTCCTTATCCTTCTTAGCATGTTTAGGGACACAGGAAATATCAAGATTAATGTTCCAATCCTTGGCTACCATGAGATCATAGGACGAACAAACCACTTTCTCGGTATTACCAATCATTTGGGGGATAGTATTGATTTTTTCTTTTAATAATCTGATAATTTTATCAAACACAATGGCCACCGAGGATTCTTTATCTCTGTAAATTCTATTATTTCGTTCCTTCCATAAACCCAAAGCAACATGAGAGAAAGAAAAATTCCACAGTTTCACAAGAGCAGGATTGTGTGTTGGGGCTTTCCATTGTATAAAGAAGTCTTCAATTGACAAGGGGAAAACCCAAGATAATTTCCAGTAACAGAGGAATTTTTCCCAAATCAAGACAACAAAAGGACAATGAAGAAACAAATGAAAAACTGACTCAACTTCCATCTTGCAAAGATAACATCTATTGGGTATTTGAATGCCACACTTGCAAAGATTATCAACCGTGAGCACTTTATTTTGAAGAAGGATCCAGAAGAAGATGTTGACTTTAGGAATCATCTGTTTGAACCAAGCCTTCGACCAGAAGGGAGGAGGAACCTGGATAGAAGACAGCCTGGAAAAAGCTGACGAAACGAAATAATTTCCCGAGGGTTCATCGATCCAAACAAGACGATCTTCCAACTGATCCTGGCTAAGTCTGACAGCCAACAAGGATGAATGAATAGGAGCAAGATCCTGACTAACAAGACATAGTTCCACCCATTTTCCATTCAACCAATAATATTTAACATACAGACCAAATAGAGCTTTGCAGATCTCAGCCCACCCACAAAAAGGTTCAATTTTGATAAGGGGCTCATTAAACAACCATCTATCCTCCCAGAATCTAGTTTGGTTTCCACTCCTGACTTGCCAACCCACACTAGTTTCAACAAATTTTCTTCCAGTAATCAAATTATTCCAGCATGTTGAGCCTCTAGGTAGAAGATGGGAATCCATCTTAATTATTAGAGATATATTATTCTCCAAATATTTGCTAGTCAGGATATCTGTCCATTCCCCCGAGGATGAAAATATCCTCCAAATTTGTTTAGCTAGAAGTATCTTGTTAACCATTCTGATTTTTCTAAGACCTAAACCACCAGCCTTTTTAGGTCTACACACCAGATCCCATCCTATTAAAGGCAACCTTTTTTTTTCTTCAACACCCGACCAAAGAAATTTTTTTTGAATCTTTTCAATGGCGTCCGCATACTTGGCAGGGATTTTAAAGAGGCTTAAAGCATAAATCGACAGATTCTGAACAGTAGCTTTGAGGAGTTGTAATTTACCCACTTGACTTAGCAAAGCTCCTTTCCATCCAGTGAGATTCTTACTGAACCTCTCAACCAATGAAATCCAAAAGGACTCTGGGGGTTTAAGGCTTAGAGGTAAACCTAGATAGGTGGTAGGTAAAGACTCCACCCTGCAACCAAGGATTCTGGCAATTTTATTACATCTGTGTTCAGGAGTATTAAAGAAGGAGAGCTTTTCTGTTTATTAATCAACTGGCCAGACACCCTCCCATAAGAATCCAATAGAGATTTCAAATTATTTCCCTCCGTAACAGTAGATTTACCTAAGAGCATGGTATCATCGACAAACTATTGGTGAGAACAGATCAAATTGTTAGAGGATGGTTTAAGACCAACAAGGGATCTTTGATCTATCAATCTTTTCAAATTTCTTCCAAGACTTTCAGCCATGATAGTGAATAAAATAGGAGAGATAGGATCTCCTTGTCTCAGACCTCTGGAGCTTTTGAAGAAAATCGAGGGAGATCCATTAACCAAAATAGAGATATAAGCAATAGACACAAGCTGTTCCACCATTTGAAGAACCCTATTGCAGAACCCAAACACCTTTAAAATTTTAAACAAGAATTTCTAGTCAACTCTATCATAGGCTTTTGAGATATCAACCTTTAAAAGGAAGCCTTCAGTCTTGGATTCAACCAGGGAATGTATATTCTCATGCACAGTGACTATAGAATCAAGGATCTGTCTACCAGGGACAAATCCATTATGTTGAGGTGAGATTAGAGTTGGAAAAAGAATTAAAAGTCTGGAAGTCAAAACCTTCGAGATACTTTTATAGATTGAGTTACAGAGTCTGATAGGTCTGAAAGCATCAAAGTTCACCACTTCAAGCTTCTTAGGGATAAGAACCAAGAAAGTAGCATTCAACTCTTTTAGGAGACATTTGGAACCAAAAAATTCTTTTACGACATTCACCACATCCTCTCCAACAATCTCCCAAAACCTTTGAAAAAAGAACATAGGGAACCCATCAGGACCCGAGGCTTTGCTCCCTTCAAAAGAAAAAACAACCTTCCTAACTTCCTCACTAGAAGGAATAGCAATGAACATAGAGTTATCTTCCTGACTGATCACATTAGGTATAGCTTCTATCAAATGATCCTGATCATTTTGGTTATTTTCCTCATTCTTAGAAAGAAGATTTTTGAAGAAGATGACAACATGCCTTCTGATATCCTCCTCCTCCTCATACCTATTACCATCAACTTCAATATGAGAGATTCTGTTGACCGGGCCTTATGTTTTGAGGCCGATAAATGAAAGTACCTAGTGTTTTTATCACCAGCAGATAACCATAAAGCTCTTGATCTTTGTCTCCAGAACTCCTCTTCTTTAGCAATGATGTCATGCATCTTAATAAGGATCTCATTCTCTTTTTCCTTAATATCATTCAAATATTCTTCCTTTTGGATTTTATATTGGATCTCCCCCAACTCCATCTGAAGATCAGATTTGATTCTGAAAATGTTTTCAAAGGACTCTTTTTTCCATTTTTTAAAATTGAATTTGACTTTCCTTAATTTTTTAGCCACTCTAAACATAGTTGTACCAGAGATATTAATATTCCACCATTTCTTAATTTCCTCTCTAAAAAGAGGATGGGAAAGCCACATTTTTTCAACTTTGAAGGGGATATTTTTCTTAATCTTTAAAGGATCCACAACAAAACTTATGAGAAAATGGTTAGAACCAATCCTAGAAAGGGATTTAAGAGAGCAATAATAGTTTAAGAACCATTGATCTGAGATTAAAGATCTATCTAATCTAACCTAGATTAGATCCATACCCTTTCTACAATTCGACCAGGTGTAAGAGGCTTCCTGCAAGTCCAGATCAATCAACGCTTGACTGTTAATAAAGTTCTGAAGATCCTCCTTACTTTTAGCATTGATTTGGGATCCTCCAAATTTTTCTTCATTCAGTAAGGGAGTATTAAAGTCTCCCATGACTACCCAGGATTCACTACTAAAAATCCTCCGGAAGACAGTCAACTCCAACTAGAAAGATTTTCTGAAACCTTTTCCATTTGGAGCATAGATATTTGATTGAATCCAGCTAAAATTATCCCTAATATGGGTGAATCTAGTAGCAATATGGTTCGTACCTTCCAAGATCGGATCCCCTTTGATTATGTGACTATTCCAGAAAGTAGCAATACCCCCTGAAGCTCCATTTGAGTTATTGCCATGTGTACTACAATACTGAAATAGTTTTAGCTTTTCCACTTTTTCCTTTGACATTTTAGTTTCCTGAATAAGGAGAATATCAGGCTTATGATCTCTAACAAAATTGCGCAGTACATCTTGCTTATGTGGATTATTAAGTCCCTTGATGTTGCATGACATGATCTTCATGATTTACCTGGGGAGTTGAGGCACTCTGGGATGGTTTTTTGAAAACCATCCGCAATATCCTGAAAACTGTTATGCTCTCTTGTCCATTTAGTAGATTTTTTCCCATGAGAGTTCTTTGTTGCTCGACAATCTGCCTTAGCTTTTGACCTGGTAGAAATACAGCTTGGAGTCTTCCATTGTTTTTTTTTTTTTCTTGGATAAAACCTCATCTTTGTCTGTGTCTTCTTGACTCTCTGTCTCTTTACTTGATTCCCATTCGTTATCAGTTAGAAGTCTTTGCTCCCAGGGTAAATTATACATGATGCCATTCAGATGAAAGGTAGCATAGTCACTAGAAAGTTCAGTCGTTTGGACCAGATTATCATAGGAGTCCTTAACTAGTTTTGAGGAATTATGATCCAAAAAGGGATCTACACCCAAAGGAAAACAACCTTCAGATGAAGGGAGCAGAAGAGGAATGTTTAGCTCTAAGGACAGACCCTGGATAGGTATGTCCTCTAAACCCGGGTTCCCTTCTATATTCTCAGTTGGGCTCCTCTCTTAGGATAAAGGGTCAGCATCCTGACTCTGCTTTTCTTCATTAATGCTATGAGATTTCCACAATCCATAATGCTGAAGATCTTCACCAACCACCTGTTCTGCATTAACTTCTTTTCCTTAGTTGTCAAGGTTTCCTCAAGATCTTTACACTGGAGTTCCTGTGGTACCACACCCTTACTTCCCATATCATTACCAGCCTCATTTGATGTGCCTTGAATAGAATCTTTATTCTCTAGGCTTTCTCCTTCAGATTTCTTTCTCCAAACTGATTTCGATGTTCCAGCTGGCTTCTCCTTTTCTTTGATGACATTTAAAGGACATTTCTTAGCCCAGTGCCCATATTTTCTGCATTTGAAACAAGCAAAAGGGATAGTTTCAAACTCAATGTCCTATGACCAGGAGCCCAACTTCGATAGAATCTCAACTGATGAAGGAAGAACAACGTTCTGAGAGACCCCTACACATATTCTTGCAAAAACCAACCTTTTTCTAGCAGCTATCATATGATCAATAGAAAGAAGCTCTCCAAAAGAGCTCACAATTCCATAAAAGATATCTTCATTCCAGTATTCCAGGGTAAGACCCGAGAGTCTAAACCAAATTGGGACATTCTGAAAAATAGAGTCCGAAAGGTCTAGATTTGTAGACCATTTTTTAAGAGCCAGGGAGGATTTCCCTATTACCCATGGACCCCCGCTTCTTACTGCCAAGATATCCTCCCTGCAGGTGAATTCAAATGCAAAATAGCCTTTTGGGAGTGCTGCTACTGAAACTTTTCCACGAGTTCTCCATTTGTTTTTGACAAACTCCCTGACCACTTCAATGCTTGGTCTGGGACCCATAAATTTCCCCACCAAGGTTCTTTCCATTAAAGCAATGTTATGATCAATTAATAGATTTGGCAAAGAAATTGCAAACTTACCTTTCTTAGGGGAGGAAATATTTTGCACTGGAGGGAAGAAGACTTTTCGTTCGGTTTCATCCCAAATAGAGAGGCCCAAGGTTTCCGATTACCTCCATTTTCGCCAGTGGTCCCCACCACGCCTTTTGGTTTTTCGCCTTTTTGACCAACAGGGGAACCCACAAAATTGGTAGCCGGAATATCCTTTCCTCCCGAGTCCACCAAAATTTTATTTCCTGGGTCCGCTTCTTCCGGATCAGCCTCACCTTGTTTCTTACTTGATACTAGCACCGATCCCGCCTGCGAATTCTCTGATCCTGCTCCACCTCCATTTCCAATGCTCGATTTTTCAAAGTCCTTCTTTTCCCGCTCTTGCCCATGTCCGTGCCCGCGCTCGTGCTCCGCCATATCATTCTAACATTGTTTTGGGTGTAGCTAAGAAATGGTATGGTTAGTAATAAACATAATATCACATATGCATCATTAACATTTCAAGAAGACACACACACACAAAGGGATCTATATGCCTTGGGGTTAATATTTGTTGATAAATAGATAACCATGGAATACTAGTGGAATTGTTATCATTTCCTAAGGAACATATAATGATGATCATAGAAATAAATTAATAGACATGTAGTGAGAAAGAGGTAAGTACTCCACCTTGGGTCAACACTATTGTATGTATATGTCTCCCTATTTTTTTATGCTATTGTTGCTATGGGGATCTAACCTAGTCTATAAACAAAGGGGTATATGATAATATCATACAAATATATGGCTTCTAACCTTAACTTCAGCTAGAGATTAGAAATAAAGATTATAGAAGAGTTAATGATGCCTTCAATGCGATGACTATGAGGGAATCAAAAGGAAACATGGAACTTAGGCTCTCACCTAAAGTATTACAACTGATAACCCACTATGTCAACTTCTTCATTACATTAATTAATTACATTAGATCTCCTAGGATTGATGTGAAATCATATCTTTTAGGCTATTAAATCAATTCTACTATAGTTTATCTAGAACCATAATCACCACCTTTAGATGACCCCCTTTACCTTTTATTTGTTATAAAAAAATGAACCTCCTTAAGCTTAGGGGTATCTTTGGTGGCAAGTGATTACTAGTTAGCCCAATATTTTTCATGAATTAGATCCAATTTTTGATATAATTATAATTTAATGAGGTTTCTTAGGATAGCTAGTGTTCCTCCTTAAATTACCTCCAAAAGTTCTATAAAATAGGATTTATTTGTTCATTTTACATAGTAAATACTAAGTTTTCATTTGAAAGAAATTGTTGAATATTTTTTCTTGAAAAAGTGATCCTTTGTTAGTTTCTAATATATTTATACAATTGTTTTCATCATTCACATCAAATTCCAACAAAGTTTTTGGAGCACGACAATACCTTCTAGAAGAAATCTCTTCAATATTGTTGATTGTTTTCATGTCCTTACATTAGTTTAGGATAGTTTCATTTAGTTTTGGTTGTAAATCCACTCCATTTCCTCTTTAATATACATATCCTCTATTTAATAACTTACCTCATTAGTCCTCATTCATTCCTCTCATCCCTATTTTGACTTTGTGTTTATGTTCATCACCATCCTCCCTTGCTTCCTTTTAATCCATTTTCAAGCCTAACTTAGTTTTTGTCTCAACTCTAGTGATTTCTAATTGGTGTTATGATAGTTGGAGATAGACTTAGAAGATATTAATTGCATCTAATGTTGATTTAGTGTTAATTTCACTAAATAATTATTTTTAAGCTCCTTGATGTGTTAAAGAAGTGATCAATTTATAGATTTGTTAGATATTTAAATGAATTAGGGTTAGTCCTTAAATACAACTCTAAATATACAACTAAAATATTATATTCCTAAGTCATCACATAATGGCTAAGTGAAGGGAAAATAAAATATAAAAAATCAAGTATCATTTTTGCAATTGCATAAGTGACCTAAATCATTTATGTAAATTGCAAATTTGAGTAAAGACTAGAAATATGTAAAATTCAAAGAAAAAACTTGTTCTTAAGAATGAGTGCAAATTGAGGTACAATTATAAATTGGTTTATGTGCCAGCTTTTAACAAAAACTAACACTATATTTATCATTCCATATAAAATAGCCCAACTAAAATGAATCTAAAAACAAAATATGAAATTTTTACCATTATAATTCTCAATTGTGTGGCATGCATGGCTTAAATTTGACGATCGACCCTACCTGTCAAGCAATTTTTTTGTGATGGTCATTTATTTGAAGTTGCCTTTCAAATATTAAAGGTTATCTATTTTAAGAAAAATATATGTAGATTGAAAAAATATATATAGGAATAATTACATAGAAATTTTGACAGTTTAACTAAATTTTTTCCTTTCAAGTGATACAATCTTCCTCAAATTTTAATTGTATTTTACAGCTAAAATGACTAAATACATACGGCCATCAAATTTAAGCCCTGGTGGCACGATATGATTAAATATCATTTATTCCTTTCCAAGTTATTCAAATAAACACTAATTTAAATTTAAGATATATATAAAGTACGCTCTTCCTTTTACAAAAGAATGTTACAAGGCTTACAAAGTGCTTATTGATAATAAAATCATACTACATGAAGGAAAACTTAGAGAGATACTATATCTAGGAAGCAAGTAAATAGAATGCAACGTCGGGGGTCATGCTTCAGCTTTGGCAGTCTTCTTGGTGGTAGGGAGGCCAGACATGTCTTCGAATTCATACTGGGATCCACCATGTTTTGAGAGTTCGAGCTTCTCGCCGTCGCCCCACAGAGCGTACGCCTCTTCCCCATGTGCTGCGTCGTCTCCAATTTCCAGTGCATCGTCAGGCATCCGCAGGGGAACGATCACCCGAATCACCAAGCATATAATGCTCGTCACCACCACATTCAGCACTATGATAAACAACGCAGCAAATATTTGGTAGAAGATTTGTACAGGACCAGTGTGACGCGGATTTGGATCTTTATGGTACTTTTTAGTAAAACTGTATAGTAATCCAATGGGATTCGGGTTATCCGGTGCTAGGGCGAAGAAAATGTCACAGAGATGAGGATGGCCGAAAATGCCAGAAAGAATTCCTCCGAGAAGGCCCGCCACAGCGTGGGTGTGGAAAACGCCCATGGTGTCATCCACCTTTTGAAGAAGCGCTGAGCGCTTATGAACGACCATCATTGTGAACCACGGAACACTGCCTGAAAGCATGCCCATCAGAATTGCTGCCCACGGTTGCACAACCCCTGCCAACAAGGCACATATTAGTTTTCTTGATTCTTCGATGATGCCCATGAGAAACAATAATCATTTACAATACTATATCTTGGTTATGAGCAATAAAATGGGGGCGGAGGGAGACGGAAACCTGCTCCAGGAGTGATGCAGACCAGGCCGGTGATCATTCCCTGCACTGCACCGATGACGGAAGGCTTTCCAAAGACCATTATATCGAGGCATAACCACATGAGCAGACTAGTGGCGGCGCATATATGTGTGTTCAACACGGCCAAGGAAGCGATAAGATTGGCAGCATAGGGGGCTCCTCCATTGAATCCCGACCATCCCAACCAGAGCATACCTGCGCCTCCCAGCATTAGCAGCACATTATTCGGCGGAAATCTTTCTCGATCTTTCGTCAACCTCGGTCCAACCTGCGACGCACATTCTATGAATACAACTATCGAGATCTACAACGATGAAGGAGATCAATATTAATAAGAAAATAAATAATCTATGTTTATCAATTATAGTCACCCAGTAGGCGGCCGTGAACCCTGCCACTCCCGATGAAAGATGGATAACATAGCCTCCCGCGAAATCTATTGTGGGAAAGTTTGTGTGAAAAACTCCACTCCACATGGCATAGGCGCCAATGGAGTATGAGAAAATAAGCCACAGAGGTACGAACAACATCCAGGCATGGAAATTCATCCTTCCCAGAAGCGAGCCGGCGATGAGAATGAGCGTGATTGCGGCGAAGACAAACTGGAAGAAGACGAAGGTGGCCTCAGGGAATTTACCAAACTCATATTGCTCGAACAAGAATATTATACCCAAAGACTTGAAACTTGGCCTCCCCCAGAAGCCCTGCACAAGTGGTTTGCTAGGATTAAACGACAGCTCGAAAGCAAAAAGTGCCCAGACCACTAACACCGCTGCAAAGGCGTAGAGAGCCATGAAAGCCGAGTTGACGGCCCACTTCTTTTTCACAATACTCCCGTACAGAATGACGAGGCCTGGCACCGACTGCATTCCTACTATTGTCGCCGCTATCATTTGCCATGCGTTGTCTCCTGAGTCCAACCAGTCCGGCCTCCCTGTTACGTTAGCCATTCCTCTCTATTGGTGACGAATTGTGAGGTGCCTTCAACCTTCCACCACATCCGCCTTATAAAGATGCAGCCGAATGAACATCGTAATGTTTTCTTCGTCGTCGAGGTGCACTTTGTCGTAAATGTTGATTACAAACCTGGTAACTTTCAATCATTTTTACACCCACAATGCTTCTCCGTCGTTATATTTTATGGTTATTGATTGATAATTTCGACTCTGTCTGAATTATTGGGTGGAAGAGGAACAGCTATGACGAAAATAACTAGGGTTGACTTTATCGAAATATGCAAATCGTGATAGAGTTTTATGGGACTCTTTATGGTAAAGTGGTGTTGTATTTGTGAAGTAGGATTCTTGGACTTTAGAAGAGATGTTGGATTATGATGGATGAGGGTAGATGTGGATAATTTTATTGGTATTTTGGGTGTAGGAATTTTCATTCTTCAAATTTGGGGTGGTGGATGACGAAGTTTGGAATTTTGATTAGGATAGTGTTTGGAACCAACACTTTTATATGCCTTGTATGATGACCATTTTGAAGGAGGTGGACATTTGTTATATGTAGGAGACCTCTTTTCTTGTGGCTCCACCTTTTAATTGGATATTAGATTTGCATTCTTTTCTTTACTTGATCCATTTTTCTTTGAGATCCATTTTAACTTCATTTGTTCACTTCGATTTTTGCAATCAATGGCCTTTGACATTTAATTTTGGACTTTAGATTTCTAAGACTTTTGTTTTTGTTTGTTCCACTTGATGGTTTTAATTATGTTGGGATGATGGTTTATGATGTAGATGGAAGGAGTACCACTACTACATAGAGCCTGGGGGTTTAAGCATTAATTTAAGACAAAATATTAATTTGTATTAAATATATATTTTATGTTTAAATTATATTTTTAATTTTCTAATTGTCTTAAATTAAGACAATAAAAAAAATACTTTTTCTTAAATAAATTTTTTATGCCAAAGGCGTATCCTTATTCGAAATGAAGGGAGCTTCATTTCACCACCAATGGCCTACAACGCTTGAGAAGACATGCAACGTGGTTGAAAGCATTTTGACCATTTGATTTAGAGCTGCCCACGTACGTTCTGTTGCACATCTTGCTCTGTCACATCACAACTTGCAAATACTTGAAAAAATTTCCCATGTAGTTGAAAATTCCTCGCCTCATGCCTGAATTTTTTTTTTGACTCGCATCTAATATTTTCGTTTAGAAGGCAACTTGAGTAGCCCTAGAACCCTGATATTTTTCATATCTACTTTCGTTTACTATGAATAGATTAAAGCAACAACTATAGGGATATAGGTTTCAGTTAGTATTCTTTTAAAAACATTTTTCCTGCAGACTCTACCCATTTTTCTCATCAAAATCGTCAAGAGCACGACACAATTTGTGTATAATCTTGAGGTAAGTCACTTGGTCTGTTACTGTTAGCTGGATAGACAAAGAATGCCCATTTCACTAAAACAGAATGCTATGCTCATGTTCTCCTTGTAAATAGTTGAAGCTAGTTGGGTTCAAGCTTTTCAGTAAAGAATGCTAGAGAATGGTAAGAAGATGTGCATGATCTAGGAGGCATAGGATTCATTGTTGCTTATCTCATTCTTTCTCTGCTCAACAAGGGTTACATTGTTTGCACTACTGTTTGTAATCCAGGTATTTAATTGACATATATTTGCATAATTTCAAATTCCTTCAGATGCTTTTGAAGTATCAATGTATCCTATATAGGGTTTAGAATGATTTCTTTTAATTTTAAAAAATAAATAAAGGATGTATTTCCCTGTGATTAGATAATGTGGAGAAGATAGGGTATCTATGGGATCTATTTGGTGCAAAATAGAGGCTTAAAATAATGAAAGCAGACATGTAGAAGAAGACAACTTTGATGAAGCAATAAAGGGAGTGGATGGGGTGTTTCATACTACCTTCCCTGTCGTAGTACCAAATGATCACCACATCATGGTAGGTTGTCCTCCACTAGTTTTTTTCCTTTTTTTTTTTTTAAAAGTGTTCTGATGACATAAATTGGTTTAGTTTTATTCTTTGTGAAATGTATTGCCAAGAAGGAGGCCTTCATTGATCCTAGTGTGAATGGGACTCTCAATGTCCTCAAGTCTTGTTCAAGATAACACTTTGTAAATAGAGTCATGCTTACATCCTCTTGCTCAACTATTTGATATAACTACAATACTCAAGAGCTTTCTCTTTTAGACGAGTCCCATTAGAACAATCCAAAATATTGCAAACAGTATAATGTAAGTATAAATACCCTCATTTGAAGATTATATTTCACCGGCTAGAAGCATTGAATTACTTGTACAAGAGTAATTAATAGGAATTGCTTGTTGTGAGTATAAGAGTAAACTTGATCATCTTGGTATAAACAACAAAAAGCCCCAAAATATCTTCATAAACTTATCCATGCAAGATTTTACTTCTTAGGTTCAATTCACATTTGCATAATTCTAAATTTAGGGTATGTTTTGCCTCCAACTTTGGTATGCATATGCAAAAACTCTTGCTGAGAAAGATTTCTGGAAGTATGTAGAGGGGCACCACCATGATCTAGTTGTGGTAAACCCATCATTTGTTGTTGGGCCACTTCTTGCACCTGAACCTACCAACACTCTTGCCTCAGTCTTGAACATAATGTAAGGTTGGGGCTATGGTTAAAAAATTTGAGAGTTTTGAGTATTTAAATGATTATTAAGTCATAGATTTTTAAAAAATGCACATTTTATAAAAGGGTTGTAGGCTCTCTCATGAGCATGTTCCAAACATAACATGAGCATGTTCATAATGGAACCTAATTATCTTCCTGACTCAAAGGTTTTGTTTCAGACATGTTTCAAACCCTATAAGTGGATCATAGTCGATTTGAAGCTATCACTGTTCCATTTAAACCTTTCTTGCACAAACTCATTTTCTAAATGGAATACCAAATGACCTCATGTATTGCACAAATGTATGCAAAAATTAACAAAAAATTCCCTAATTTCCTTTCCACAACTCTTCGGCGTACCCATTGCACACCAAGGTGCGATTGCTAGTTTATTTCCCTCTCCTCATTCATTTTCCCTTCCTCATTTGACATGCATTATTTTCCTTTTGTTAGCGATGGCATCAAGCTAAATTACTATGGCAGGCAATACGGTTTTGAGAATTCCAGTTGGAATTATAGTGCGATGAAGAATCTAAAGAAGAATATAAGTGCCGCTATTGTGTAGAACCACCTCAAGAAGGTTTATTTGTCTTTTACCAATGCTCTGATCATTTTTTTGGTGGTGGTGGTTTACCTGTGCCTTCTTTGGAACATCAGTGGAATTCTCACAGTGCTTGGAACCATTGTCACCAATAGTCAGACCAATGAAGAAGTGGCCATCAAGCTTGTAAGCTTCTAACCCTGTTTTACATTTATCGTTGTAGCCTGTTTAAATGTGAATCGTGTTATATCATCTTCCCACTTATTTATGGGTGGAAAGATGGTCAAATACAAGATTTTGTAAACACACAGTCAAGTAGAACCAGACAATTCTAGGCTTTGTAGAATATTTTGCAATAGAATAGGAGGCATCACACAAAAGGAACTGAATTTGTTTTTCAAGTTTGAAAATAGCCTTGTGATGTTGCATATTGCACCAGTGTTATGAGACTAAGCAACACTGATTTTTGGCTCAAAAAACTTAGCTTTGTGTATGGTTTTATAAAAAATGTGATAATATAGATATCTTTTTTAACAAAACAAATTCTTTTTATGTGTAGTGCACTCTGTAGGAAACTAGTAAAACTAATCAATCACTTACTTTCAATGAGTTTGACGAAACAAGCCTCTAGGCCTTATTTAGGCCTAAAACAACTTTGAACTCATACAAGGAAAGTCCTACAACTATGATAATTTGTACACTAGGTTGTTCAAAAGTCAAATTTAATACTAGTGGAGACTAAAACATTCACCTCAAATAATTTGTGATGTCCCTTCCAAGTAGTGAAATGAATATTATTGGGTTTTAGTGCTACTACCACTTCAGGAGGGCCACTCACCTTTGTTTTAACAGTTGTTGGGCCTTATAGTTATAAGACACAATTCTCTTCACAAGGTATTTCTAAGATAAAATGATTGCTTTAGTGATGACATTCCTATAGGTTTCTTTACTACCTTCTAATTACAAGATAGATCTTGATATTCTTCATAAGACCGCCACCTATGTTTCTTGCACAATGGACTATCTACTATTATCTCCACTTGGTTGCTAATAACATGACTGACCTTATGGAATGCACCAACCGTTAATTCTATCAACTATCCTTGCTATCATGATTGTTACCCTTTGAAAATGCAGAGATTATCATAAGTCATTCATGTCATTCCTATGATACATCCTTATAGGATTTTCTACATACTCATTTACTAGCAAGGACTGATCATAACATTAAGATGAATTTTCCTCTACCTATTTGAACTTGAAATGAGAATGTTGATAAAATGAAGCCTCCATTTTCCTATTTGCTTTGGAGCCTCCTTCTAAATATCATTGAAACACTTCTCTAGAGAAATATCTAGACATATGAGCAAAGTAAGTTACATTGAAGGTAGATCTGCTTTATGCTCAACATTCCTCTTCATTGAATGTTACCACAATCATTTATCTAACTAAGTAACCTATTATGACTCACCTTTTCACTATGCTACTCCATAGAATGTCATTTTCCTAATTGTAAATCTCTACCCCTGAATAAAGTTGTTGTGCATTCAAATGGTGATACCAAAGTCTATTCCATGAGTTTCAACTCTTTTTTATTTCAATGACTCTAAGGGAAGCTTCTACTTCTGTTAGAATAAGCACCTTATACATGGATAGATAATAGTGTGTACTATTATCATTGCAACGAGTTAAATTCATATTGCAACTAGAAAACTTGATGACTGATATCACATGTTAGTTCTAAAAAATCAGTAGACGTATAGAAATGATCTTACCAACAATGTAGGAAGGTTGCATGATCTATCCATCACTGTTATACTTAACAAGTCCTTGTGTTGCTCCTCTGCAAAATATCCCACACTAGTTGCAATAAAAGATTCAAGGTCCACCTCTGAGCAAACTACCTTCCATATTCTTCATTGTTAATGCTCTGTCCATTGTACATTGTTAAAACCACATACATCTTTGAATGTTGTTCACTATTTTTCTTCATGCATACTTTCGCTTGTACTTGGCCTCCCATCAACATAGAACACTGCCCCTCTATTGATTGCCTTGATTGTCCACTATAGTGTGATTGTCCTTTGCCACTGTGTATTATCTTGGGTACTGACTTGTAACCATTTGAAATGACCCTCCATTATTAAATGCTTTGGTGTCTCACCATTGAAGTGACCGAGCTTCACTAAATATGAATTGCACTTTACAAACAATTGTAAGGTAACTGTGACATGTATGAATGCTGTCCCCTTGACATTTTGTATACTTTTATCACTATCACTTGAACCTTTATCCTCTACCTCTCCACTTTTAGACTCCAATTGACGTCCCTATCTTATACTTGACCTCTAGTTACCTTCTTCATGGCATGACTATCTAAGATTACCACCTTTAATTGCTTGTCTTTATTGATATTGGATTTTGTATACAAAAATGACAAAGAAAACTATGTATTGAAATGGAACACCTTTGGAAAATAATATGCAGTTCGCACAGTATATAAAAAATGCATTGAATCTCCAAACCCTGCATATTTTCCTAAAAACTAGTAATAGAATCCACTATTTCACTTCACCATAACTTGCCTCTTTGCCTACTTCACTATCACAATGACATTTATAGGGTTAATTTCATGGTCTAATTATAATGTTTCAGTGAGTTCTTTCTGCTTGTCAAAACTATCCTAAGGACTGCCCTTGACACCAATGAAACTCATATTGAAGTGCCCCTACTCTGTCAATATTCATTCACTATTTTATTCCCATTCTTACAAGTCTTCATAGAATCAAGATGAATAGGTAGTTTTCCAAACCTTTTTCTTATTTGACTGTCATACTCCATATTTTGCACTGTCTTTTGTTTGTCAAAAAGAAAATGCAAAAAATAATTTCATTTGCTTCTAGATGAAAACATACCAAGAAATACCCTACTATAACATGCACAAGAAACCCTTGCTAATTGTTATCATTGCAAGTGTGTATTATAATCTCATTCAAGCATATGTTTCAGTGAAGCTTATGGATTTACATTATTATCAATAGATGAGGACTTGATTTCTCTAAACAACACACAAACCACTAGGGTTTCCAATAGATAAGATGGGATTTGGGAGCTTCACCATTATAATAGAAGTTTCTTCTTTCCTTTCCAAGGACTGCATTTTAAAACTAGAGGTTTTCTAAACAAAACTCTACAAACCCAAACTTCAAACGAGCTTTTGGACACCTTAAAAAGTCTAACTTCCTATGTGATATTAGGCATATATCAAGGAATACCTAGCTGAATAACCAAGGAAAAAGGGTAGATTTGGCAACATGGATGAGACACAAACTCTCCCTTGATTTCAAAACCCCTTCAATCTATAACAACGTGCCATATTCTTCATGACTGGTTCTTGGAACATGGTACTATTCTTCTTATTCTCCCTCAACGTTCCCTCCTCAGGATCTACTGAGTATTTTCCTCCTTCTACATGAGTAAAACCTTCCTCATTTCTTGTAGCCTGGATGATTCATGTTTCAACATGTTGGTCCTCTACCATGGGTGGAGCTTCCCTTCAATGCATGTAACAAAAAACCCTATTTTCTCTCATCAAACATGAGTGAAAACTCAGCTCCTCCCAAAAAGAAACAAGAGACTTTACTATTTCCCTCTTTCTACCATTTTGGCACCCTATTTTCATAACTTCCTTTATTTCTTTACTTTTCCTTTAACACTTTAATTAAGAAAATATATCTTCACCTAGGCTATCCTTTATTCTATGTCATGGCATTATTCTCTTGTATGACTGGCATTTCCCTGCTATCTTAGCCTACTAATAAGACTGTCTCTCATAACACTATCTTACATTGATACCATAGATTTTCCTTATTTAATTTTAAGGTGCATTCATTGTGCATGTCTTTCATTGTTAAAGTTTCCCTCTTTTTCTTTAATTCACATCCCTTGACATTTTCCCTTTATTATTTATTTGTACCTTTTGTTCTTTGTACTCTTGACAACATGCCATTGACTTCCAAGATCCTCCATACTCGAAATAATCTCCCTAGTCACTTTTGCATTTAGATACTGGACTATCCTTTGTATTTTCCTTCTTGAGGCTTGCTATGCACCATTTCAACATAACAAGGACTGCCCTTCTCAACACTTTCCTTGCCATGTTAGCACTTCTTCATACTTCTAAGCTTTGAAAAGAATATTTACACATGGTTTGCTCTTTATTGAGTGTCTCTTCTTTCCAAACACATAATGTCACTATATCATTCTTAACCTGCTCTTTGTTCTCATAGTCTCTTCATTACATCTTTGGAATTGTCTCATAATCCTACCCAACATTCAATATGACTATCACTATTAACCCTCTGACTCCATCTACTATCCTCAAGTACTTGTGGAGGCCTTGCAAATGTAGATGGATCTTTTGCACTTGACAGTTATAATTGTCCCTTGACTTGAAGGACTTTTACATTTGACAAAGCAATAGGACTGTCCTCCTTTGAATAGACTGTCCCATTTTCATTTATATGACTGTTATTTGTGCTTATGGTACTATTATCTAATTGTGCTTCACCAAACTAGCTAAGATTATTAAACCTTCAAGTACTCATATCTTTTATGGAAGAAACCCATAACTTGGTTTTATAGTGGTCATCCAACCTAGAAAGCCTTCCTCTAATTGACTAGGACTACCATCCCTATATGTTTTATATACTTTAGACTTGAACTTGTCATTTTCTGGCCTCTCTAGAAAGAATATCACCATTGTTTACTGTCCACATAGTGTGTATCATGACCACCGTGCTACCATGACTATCTTTATCTTCTACTTTTGTTGTCCATCTCTCTGAACCTTTTGCCATGACTCTATCACCACTATCTTGACTGTCCTTCATGAGGTGAAGTCTCTCTTCATAGTATTGGATTGTCTTTTACCATCTGATTGTGACTTTTGGATGGTCACTGTCAACTTTCATGTGAACCTAATGTTGTCCTTTGATTTTTTTCCTCTCTCCACCTTGCATTATACATGTGATTCACCATTTGAATATGCTACTCACTATGTCAAAAAGGCTTATCATGTATGCACTTTGAATAGTCTTCAACTAAGGCACAAGAAAGATAACACCTATGTGACCCTTCGATAACCACAAAGAGCTACCTCTCTTCACTTTGGCACTGTTCTTTGTTATTTCATAGGCATTTGCTTGGAATTTTGATGTTGTCTTCTCATGGGCTACTATCACACATAGTAACCTCCGCCACATTAGTCTGTCTTCTATTTTGGTATCCATTGTGCATTGTATGACAACCATCTTTGAATGTTGTTCACCTACAACCATGTACGATTTAGAATGACCATTTTGTGCATATCCTCTAATAATAGCATTCCATGAGATCATATTTCATTGGAACATTTAGTTAAGTAGCATAGATTCCTTGTGTATACTCTAAACTATCCCCCTCTCACCAACTCATTGCTCTCATTCATGACATGACTGTCTTATAAAGCCTTTTGCCTTTTTCTTCTATAGTTTAGTTTTTATCATATTTGTAACACTGGTTCTATTTTGAAAAGGTACTCAGTATCAATCCTATTACAACAAAGGCTTCCAATTGGGACAGTCACAAGAGAAAATAAAAAGATGTTGTCATAATACCTAAATGATATGAGACATCAACAATGTTTGAATGAAGATTCAACAGTTTTTATGAGTTATGACCTCATTTCCATATTTGTTATTGTGGTGTGACCATTAAAGAATACAAAGAAAGGCGTAGGATAATGAAAACAATGACCTCCTTAAAAATAATGGACTATGCAAATGGTGGCAACATGTACTAGGGTTCTTAGACCTTCTAGTTCTCAAGAACAAAGAACACACATAAAATTCCATGGGCACTGGTTATAGAGAACATAAAATCCAATGATAGAGATACTAGTTAGATGAAGATTTTATGTGGGGCATTTGTAGTTTTTATGAAGTATGCATGCAAGATTAATAGTAATAAAAGAACAAATCAGTTATGAGGTCCGAGTGACAACTAATGATAAAGAAAATTCTCAAGAGAATCACTATGCAAGTAGGTTACAACGACAAAGATTATAGTGGTAATCACAGATTTAAGTTTCCATGTTTTGAGGGCAGATCTTTTGTTGTCAAGAAGGAGAAAACCATGCACATGAGGTTTGTGATGGATAACAAGCCTAAAACAACATTAAGGAGGCCACCTTCAAACCTTGTTCAAAGATTTGTAACATTTGCATCTAGTGTCCCTACTTTAGGAAGCTTATGCAAACATTAAATTCATGAAGAAGCAGTGAATAGAAAAACATGGTCATAATGATATCTTTGATAGGTAAAAGTCTATGTTTTAGAAGGTAGTGTTAATATGCTATCACAATGTTGTGAGACTAGAAGGGTTACAATGAAACCAAATAATGAAGTACATTGACATGCTTTTTGTTAGAAAGCACAATCACAATCTTTTGGTAATATGAAATATATAACACATTGTGGTCTCATTGGTATGAAGTCATCATAGGGATCATTGAAGAGTGTAGAATGATGAAACATTTACTCTAATGGATATAGGTGTGAATACCTTGGGAAAGAGTTTGTCACTGTATTTTTAGTTGCCATGGGGTAAGAGTTGTTGTCTCAACCTTTTTTTCTTTGTCAAAGAGAGGCAACAACCCTGCTTAAGTCCTAACTATCATAGCTCAAGGATAGCATTATATCTTATTTAAAGCTTGTATCTTTTGTAACATACAGTTTGGGGTAGTCTTAACATCATTTGCATTGTTCTTTTAAGAGACAGCGAGATTTTTGGGGTTGCATTGCTAAAAGCTTGAGTAGTAGTGACATAAAGTCAAGAAACTTACTCTTGCACATTAAGGACAATAAAAAGTTATGCATAGTCAAGGTAGTAGATTATGTCTTGAGGTTTGATTCTTTAATGGATAGTCAACATTTTTTTACATAAAATAATAAATTTTGAGTTTGATGATAGGGTTTGAAGGTAAGAAGACTTTGATGGTATCAAAGAACATGGTGAAGTGATAGCATATAGTCAAATTTGTGAATAGGGAACTATGTATACCTCTATAGATGTAATGAGCAATAAGTTATGACTACTAAAAACATGATGAATGTGCATGGTCATCCTTAATAGGGTGCGAAGGATGTTAATGATGAATGATGGATTTCATAAATTAGGGTTTTGTGAATGAGAACAGTGGTGATGACTGAGATATGAGATGCTATCCCATTACATGCTTTCCAAATTAAATGTAGTCATTTCAAAAGGATGTAGTCTCTCCATTAGTTGCTACAAGGGAAAGGTTTCATTTACTGGAAGATCCATGAGCATGAAGAATGAAACCATGTTAACATTATAGTTCCTTAAAGGGTTCAAAATGTAGGGGGATAGTCAGACATTAAAGGGCAGTTTGGGAGGCAATAATCTTTTTGCACAGTTATCATATTTGGACATGGATAAAGAAAGCTGAAAAAAGATGAGATATCCACATACATCTTGGATCACAGACCAAGTGACATGGGATTAGCTTATGAAAGATGCTGAATTTAAGAGGAAGGCCCACAATAATCCAAACTATAGGCCATCTGCACGAGGATGATCTAAAAGATGCCTTCAAGATACAACAAAAGCAACCCAAGCTAGGGTGTCAAGTATTAGATCCCATAAATTAGGATCTAGTGGGTACAATAGCATTTGTGGTGGCTTGGTAAGTGAATATTTTCATCTACTGTATTCTCTATTTCATAAAAAAGGTCATGAAAAACTTGTGAGTTAATTGTATCTTATGAGTCATTATACCTTATAAATTTGGTTATATTTGTTTATGTAGGTTCACCAATTTCAAAAGGAAGCTTCAGAGGAGGACCTAAAATATGCTTTACTACATGGTTCCCAAGACCTTCGCCAATATATGCTAGATCGAGGGGAGAAATTAGTCATTGGTCATGAATTTGAGGTAAGTTCTTTGCATGATGACCTATACAAATATTAATCTAGATAGGTACACCTAGAACTACAATAATTTCTTTTTTGCATAGAGAAATGAAACAAGCAAAGATAAAACTGTGATATAAGTTGCTACAAGATTAATAACTATCAGTTTACATAGCAAAAAGCATAGATTTTCATGGTTTATTAAATTCTATGCTTTGAAGCAAGAAAATAAGGTTTGATATTTTATTTTAATGATTTAAATTGTGTTGTGTATAGGAAGCCCAACAATCAAACTCATCAAGTAGTAAGCATGAAGAGGAGCTAGAGGAACATGATGAATTGTTTGTTGCACAAAATGATTCAATTGTCATTCCTGAACCTCGACAGGAAACCATCCTTGAATTTCAGCAAGTGGGAGACAAGAATAATGGGGAGGGTGTTCAATGTGATGAAAAATTGACACCCACAATTAGAATAGTGCCTCGTAGAAAGATGACACAAAGGAAGAGGATGGATAGAAACAAATGAACAAAAGACATATTTTCTTCTTATGTTTGGGAAATTAGTGTCAATATTTAGTAATGGTTATGCCATTTCCATGGTATGTTTTCATGGTTGTGGAGAAACTCCCACATAATTTTGTAAGATACAAAACATTGGAAATAATTACAATTAATATGGTATTTCTCACTATTATATTCACTATCCACTATGACATGCTTAGCTGAATCATCACGATTTGATTTAAAGAACTTTCCTAGATGCTCAATTGATTTAGTTTGAAGAGTACAAAAGCCACTGTTTCTCTAGTATTTTATTATGACATGATTACCAAAGGTGTCTTTATCATCCACTGACTAATCACTTGCATCTCTTTTTAGTTTTTTATCAACTTTCTTAGTATTCTTGTAAACATGATGATTTAAACTTGAAGAAATACCAACCACGTCATCCAAATTCACATATGTTTCCATAGTTTGTCTTGATGTCTCTTGTTTATCATGATTACCAGACTCTTGAACTTGGTTAATCTTCTTGCAATCTTCTATAAGAAGATGAACTTCACCATCTACTACAACATGTTTAGTTGAAGCTTCTGTCCCTTTTACCAACTTATCCTTCAAACGTTGATCATTGTGAAACTGAATTGGATCACCAGACTTATTTTCTATCAAAAAACAATTACCATCTTCAGCTTCTTTATTTTGAACCAATGAATCTTTGAGAAACTCAATTTTTTTACGATTGTGAGATCTTGGTGTTGTTGCATGTTGTTCAAATTGATTTTTAGCCATAAAATGTGCCAAATCATTAAGTAAATCATCTCTAGACGTGAAGCTTCTAGTTTCTCTAATCCATTTTTCACATGCTCTTCCTCAGGTACATTCTTTTTAAAAACCTTTAAAAGCAGTTCTTTTTGTGGGCTCCCAAGAATTTTTGAGCCAAAAATGTATTTTAATTACTATTCTTATTTAAAAGACTTCTTTGATGGAAAAGATTGACATGAAATGCCTTGGCACTGTAGTTTCCTCTTATCATTCACAAATTCTAGGATTGGTTTAGCTTGAACCTTGAATTCTTCTAAGCTATGTAATGAAGCTTTTGAGACTCTCTACATCTCAATCTTTCCTCTCCTTGACATATGCTTCAATTTAAATTTCCAGATTTCTTCATTGCATCTCAGTTGTTCATTTGGAACAACAATAAGATCTAATATTAAGTGTTTTTTCAGTATTTGCACTTTACCATTTTGTCTTTTAGAATTGTATTTCTTTACAATGGGGGGGATTCCATCAGTATCCACCTTAGTATTACAACCTTCCTCATCTATATAGCCTATAAGAAAAAATAGGCTATGTACCTAGACAATGATATATTACTTCAAATCTATTCCTAGTGCATGCACGACTTCTGCCTACTATAAAGCTCATTACTTTCCAACCTGAAGCATCAGAGGAAGTAGGTACACTTAATTTTGTGGTTTTTAGCTTCTATTCTTGATCTCTTATGGATATGTATCTAGCAATAATAAATAGAGGAACATGCATGACATCTTGAATAGTGATAGAAATTCCACAATGAAAAAAAAATCTATGGTAGATGTCACCATCAATTCACTTGAGGCAATTGTCACCTTTGTTCATTCCATTCAAATTTTTTTTCCAAATTTGTAATTAATAAGCAATGATTAAGGATTTCTTTGTGGGATTAATAACTTCTGCTCACTAATCATTTCCACGCATTATTGTGAGTTACAGAGAGATTCATATGACAGAGAGGCCAAATTAGAATGTAGGAACAAGAATGAATCATAATATACCTAGTAGAGTACAAACCATCAACATCTTTTAATGCATAAAATTTGATCTATTCATGGATGATTTAAAGGGACTGGTCAAGAAGGGGAAGTAAAGGGACTGTGCTTTTCCTCATTCTTCTTTGCAGTAAATGCAAAGGAAAAGGCCAACATTTACTTATATATGTTTCTTGAATATTTTTCACATAACCTCTGATAGAAAAATCCTTGCAAGATGAACTTTTAACTGGAACTTCTTCTTGCTCTTGGAATGCTACACATTTTCCACTTCCAATGTCGACCTGCCCAAGATGAGGATGATTTTTCAATACATAGATTGAATTTGCACCACATTTGGAAAAATAAAAATAAAAATTCCAGCAAACAGGAGGGCGATGAGAATATGGAAACATTGAATGTTGAAAACCACACTAAAAAAGTATTTAAAATAAATTGTTTATTTTTTTAATACATTTTTTCATACTGGGATTAAAGACATATTGTCTCAAGAGAGACAATATGTCTTTAATCCCAACTTTTGTCTTTAAAGAGACAAAAGTGAAATTGTCTCTAAAGAGAAAAAAAATACTTTTGTTTCATATTATCTTTATAGAGACAACTTTTTTAAGACAATAATTTGAGACACTCGCTTAAAGACAATATTTAAGACAATGCACAAGTTTTTTTTTGTCTTAAAAAAATTTACTCAAACTTATCTCAAAAATTATCTTAAACTCCCCCTTTATGTAGTAGTGAGTGTTGGAAGCAACCTTATGACAAGGAATACTCATGGCCCTCATTTTGATATTTGTATTGGATAAAGTTTCCCCCAATATCGTGGAGGTATCACTAACATCATTTGATTTTCTAATTAAAGATTATCTATGACCTTGATGTCTAGTATTTGCATGAAGTTGTATTGGTTCTAGAATGCCTTGCTCATGTAGGCCTAGTCCTCTTCCTTGATACTGCATTCTTTGAAATATTCTATTTATGATGGGGTATTTATTATTTTGGAAGCAAGATTTGAACCCATCATTGTGTATTTGGAAACCATTGCTTGAAATTTTCTCCTCTATGAGAAAGCCTACTTTGATAAAAGTGGATGATCCTAGTTGATAGGATATTTTAGCTTCATCGATATGTGGGATAGCTTCTTGAGTGATATCTTCAACTCAATTTTGTGAAATATTGGATTATGATGGTTCTTCAAAGTCAATGTACAAACCTTCCTTATTTCCATCACCATTAAGTCTTGTGAATTCAACTATATCTTGATCATTTGCAAATATTATTAGAGTAGGAGACTCTTGTTCTGGAGGAAGATCATCTATATTTCTAATTGAAGTAAGCATCTCATCTATAGAGGTGGAGGTGATTGGAATATGGATGGGATCAATGTTATTTTTTGGATCATGGATGACATGGAAAGGAATAAGATCTTGATCCAAGATTGGATTATCATAAATATCATGATCATCTAGAGGGGATTCTTAGATAGACTTGAGGATAGGATCATGAAAAAGGATTGGATTATCATGGATGTCATGATCATCTATAGGTGATTTTTGGGTAGAATCAAGGATTAGATCACAATCAAGGATTAGATTATCATGGATGCTATGAATAAGATATAGATCAAAGATTGATTTAACTTTTGTATCATAATGATCTATAGATACTTTTTGGGTAACTTGATCTTGATTTATCTTGGAGTTTATTTCACCATGCTTTGGAATTTTCTCTTGACATATATCCAATGGTTTAGGCAATGGAATATGATTTTGGACAATGATGGGATTTTGTTTGATGGATTAGGGATTTTTCCATGACAACAATGGAGTTTTGATAACAAGATATTTTTTGGAATTGATAGGAAATGGAGGACATGATGGTGAAAGATGGTTGGATAGTGTAGGATTAGCAATGTGATTGGATTACCTAGCTTTGTTTTCATGTTGGAGTTGAACATTCTTTTTTATACTTCCCAAGAGGTCATTGACAAATGTGCTTTTCTTGAATGGATTTTTGGATTGGGATGGAGTGGATGGAAATGGGTTAGTGAATGAAGGATTGCAAGAGGATATGGAGGCTATAATAATAGGACTTTGCTATATGGTTTGGTGTTGAGGAAGGATTTGCATGGAAGATTGATTTCCCTTGTTAAGGTTAGGATAAGTATGACTAATGGATGTTTGTTGGTGATTAATTGTATGAATTGTGTTAACTGGTTCTTGATAGTGAAGGTAAATGGATGGATTATTAGAGCTTATGGATTGTTAGAAAGAGGGGTAGATGGGTGGTTGACTCAGAACCGTGGTTGATTGATATTGAGGATCAATGGATGGGTTACTAAGGATTGATTGGTACTCAGCTTGACTACGAAGGAGATCAAGGTAAAATGAAGACATAGTTGCGAGTTTGGATTATGATAGATAATGGGCTGGTTTGGATGGATAATTTGGTGGAGTTTTAGTTCATATGCAAACACTAGTGCAAGGTAAAGCTAAGCAATCAAAGATTTTTTTTTGGATTTTACGATTTTTTGGATTTTTTTGGATTTTGCTGATTTTGGGATGTATGTAAACTAAGAATAAGATTTTAGTTATGCTATATTTTTGGGTTTTTTGGATTTTAAGGATGCAAGATGACAATGAGGTTACACTATGTTTGTGGGATTTTTTTTGATTTTTGACTTTGGATTTTTAAAAGCGTACTAGACAAACAATGATGGACCAAGGAAACATATCAAAATATCAAGACCTCAAAAAGGACAAAAGACTAGGATGATGATTGGATTAAGTGAACCTAAACTAGACTTATGAGTTTGAGGCTCAACTTGTGGATTAGATAGATAAAAGATAACGAGTTCAAGATACCCAAATAGATGACTCTAGTCTGATCAAGGTCTATCAAGTTTTTTGATTTTAAAAGATAAAGGTGACTATCTATGATACTAGATGACAAGCATTATGCTAAGGGATGCAATATAAGCTAGGAAAACATGAAAAGTGTTGAAAGTAAAAGACAAATTGGATAAGTCTCTAATCTATATGTACGGTCATTGTCTAAATTATGATTGTAAGCTAGATTCTTATAAATTGACTCAAAATTTTCAACATAGATAGATGCATCAGACAAATTTGACAAATGTAGTGGTAAAGGACACACATACGGTGTTATGGTTTTTTGACAATTGTGGCTTAGAAATTGATAGATGCATTACAAGATTGGAAAATTGTGGCACAGAGTATGACAGATGTAGTTTAGGACTTGAAAATTGGGGTTTAAACTCTAACAGATGTAGTTTACCAGTTTTTGACCTAAAATCAGGGATTTCTAAGTGGTTTTTCATTTTAGATAGTTTTCAGGTCTGGATAGAAAACATAGCAAACACTTAGAAAATAGATCTGGTTGATTGAATCTTTGACACTTGGGAAAAAAGGCTTAAGGGCCAAAAGACCAATGGCTTCACTAGTATTGCATAAAAGAAGATAGTATGAAGACAAGCATATCTTATCTAGTGGGTAAATTAGGTTTATCAATTTATATGAGGCCCACTCCAAAATACCTTCCACTTGAATGGAAAATTAGAGTATGCCAATGCCATGTACCATATTGACACCTCTTACCCTGGAAGGAAATTTCCTTGCAAGGGGTTAATGTGGCCTCAACAAGGGTCGACACATAGCGAGTAACTTCACGTGATGATGCTAACACATTGCACCAATATAATGACGACCAAAAAGGACTTTAGTTTTCTAGATAACAAGATTCTTATAAGAGTGGAGGTACTTTGTAAACACTAATGCATGTACAAACATGATATTGAAATGGGTCAGTGTAGGATCATGGGGACCGAAACTAGGCCCTTAAGTAGTAATGTAAATTCATAAAATAGAGTTAGGAAACTTGACATAAAAATTTGAATAGGTTATTAACATAATTTGAAAAATATGTAAGAACATAATTTGTAGAAAATTGAATGTGTCCCTTTTTGAAAAAATTAAATCTATTTTGTGAAAATTTGAAATTGAAATGTAGTAGTACTAAATTTTCAGGAAAAGAATAAAAAGTAGGTGTATGTTTGACCAACCTTAGTACAAGAAAAAATAACATTTTTTTTGAAACTTTCAATATAAGTAGAGGACACATGCCCATATGTGTTGCATTTTTTTGTAATTTTTTTGCAAGTAAATAATTAGTTGTGAATTTTTTATTAGAAAATTTTAAAATTATTAAAACGTGTTTTTCTGACCACCATAACTTGGTCAAAAATTTATGAAATTCAATTTTTTTATCCTATAGTATGGGAAGCATAGAATGTGACACATCTTTTGGATTCAAAAATGTGAAATAGTTTAAAAATTATAGAAGTTTTTCAATCAGCCCAAAAAGCTTCAGGTAGTTTCCTAGCCCAGTCTTTCCTCCCTGATGAAATAGTTTTTGTCAGATTGTTTTCTAGCTCCCGATTAGTGACTTCCACTTAATCATTTTCCTGAGGGTGATAGGGTGAGGACTTCTTATGAATCACCTGGAAATGATCGATGAAGGCCAACAAAACCTTAGACATGAACTGGGGACCCTGATATGTGACAATTGTCCTAGGGGCTCCAAATCTGAGGAAAATTTTATTGTACAAAAAATCAACTACTTGTTCCTCTCTAGCAACTCGTAGAGCTTGAAATTTTTCCCACTTAGTTAGATAGTCGGTATAGACCAAAATGTACTCTTTCCCTTGTGAAGTAGGGCCTATAGGACTAATAAAATCTAATCCCCATTTCTCAAATGGTTCAAGGACTACCTAAGGTTGTAGGGGCATTTCATTAGATGCAGTTGGTCTCCCTACCCTTTGAAATTCATCACAACAGTGAACATATTTCTTGACATCCCTATGCATAGAGGGCCAGTAATACCTTGCACCTAAATTCTTATGGGATTTCCTCTTAGCAGAATAATTCCCTCCCGAAGGATCATCATGGAAAGCTCTAAGTATACTATAGGTCTCATTTGCCTTAACACATCGTAGAACCATATCGGGTCCACATCAAGAGAGAATCCCATTGATCCATTTGAAAGGGGTGCTTTCTCTAATAAGGCATTTCTTTTGTTTTGATGTAAAATCAGGTGGTACTTCTGAGTTGGCCAAGTAGTTGGCAATATCGACAAACCAAGGAGTTTTAGTGGAGATGGAAAATAGATTTTCATCTAGGAACTCATCCTGCACTGGAGCAAAATCACCATTATCTTGTTTAATTCGAGATAAGAAATCTGCAACTACATTGAATTTTCTTGGTTTGTCAATCATTGTTACATTGAATTATTGGAGCAGTAGCAACCACTTGATTACCCTTCCATTCACCACAGGTTTTTTCATGAGGTATTTGATGGCTGAGTGATCTATATACACCATTACTTTTTATCCTATGATGTAGTGTTGAAATTTCTTAAGTGCATGTACAACAACTTGAAATTCCCTCACCGTGATAGTGTAATTCCATTCAATGGAGGTCAATTTTTTGCTTATGAAATAGATGGAATATTTACCCCCATTCTCATCCTCTTGTCCTAATACCGTTCCAATAGCATCATTAGATGCATCAACATAAATATGGAATGAAAGATTCCAATTAGGTCCATGAAGGACAAGGGCAGAGATGAGTTTCTCCTTAATGATTTCAAATGATGACTGACACTGAAGTGTCTAGATGAACTCTACATTCTTTTGGAGAAGGGAAAACATAGGGGTTGCAATCTTGCTGAAGTTTTCTATAAATCTTCGATAATATCTAGCATGCCCTAAAAAACTTCTAACATCAGTCTGGGTTTTTGGAGTCACAAGTTGTTGTATCACTTCAATTTTTTTAGGATCAATTTTTATTCCATTGGCCGAGATGTGATGTCCCAACACTATTCCGTGTTCTACCATTATCAGAAAGTTTTTATGGCTTAGGGACAAACAATGATCCTTACATCACTTTAACACCTTGTCTAGATTTTGGAGGGCTTCATCAAAAGTAGAGCCATACATAGTGAAGTCGTCCATATAAACTTCCACACACTCATTCACTAACTCAACAAATATGGCCAGGACAACTCTCTGAAATGTTGCAAAAGCATTGCAAATCCCAAAAGGAAGAACTCGATATGAAAATGTTCCCTAGGGGAAAGTAAAAGTCATTTTATCCTGATCTTCTGCTGCTACCTGTATCTGATTGTATCCACTGAATCTGTCTAGAAATGAGAAATATTTTCTCCTAGCCAAGTTATCCAAAACCTGGTCTACAAATGGTAGAGGAAAATAATCTTTGTGGGTTGATTTGTTAAGTTCCCTATAGTACACACACACTCTCCACTTTCCATTTTTATTTGGAACTACAACCAATGGTGAAACCCATTTACTGTCAGAAATGGGATAAATAAATCCCAATTGTAGGAGTTTCTCAATTTCAGTTTTAACGATATCTTTCAAGGCAAGATTGAGTCTTCATTGTGGTTGACGAATAGGTCGAACATCCTTAGTGTGGATATGATGAGTACATACACTTGGATGTATTCCTCTCATATCTATGTAGTCCCAAGTAAAAGCTTTAGATCTATTCACTAGGATATCATACAATTTTTGTTCTTTAGACTTGGTCAACCAAATGTTAATGTTCAAAGTTTTTCCTGGCAGCAGCATGATGGCTTTAACACCTGGATAGTTGTATGTGACAATGTACATTGGTCTTGTCAAAGTGTTAAGGGGATAGCTATGAGGTATGGTTCTATGAAGTCTGGTAATGTCCTAAAAAAAATGGTCCATTTTTGGAATTATATTTTCAGAGGACAAGGCATTCCCATGAAACCGGTGTTATCAAATTTAGTGTGGTCTATGTTGATGGGTTGTCCTAGGATTTATTCTATGTCTGACATCTCCTCATCACTTGAATCCATGGCAATATTTTCCATGTTGTTTTCCAATTCATCCTCCAATTCTTCACCATGTTGTTTGATGACTACCATGGCAAGTGAAGCTAAATTTTCTTGTCGATTGGGACCTTCTAGTTCATCCACCCATACTTTATTATATTTAGCAGGCTTGGCAAGAGGATACAAGAATAAGTGTTTGCTATCAGGACCATGTGAAATGCTCATTCCTCCTTCTCTGTAGTCAATTTTGGCTGCAATAGTAGCCAACCATGGTCTTCCTAGAATTATTGGATAATTGTCTTTGGGTGTAAGGGACTTAATTATTTGAAATTCCACAGGATATTCCTATCCATCAACTTTAACAAGAACATTCATGATAACACCTTTGGGAATGGCTATGGATTGGTTTGCCATTTACAAGACTGTAGTTGTGGGGTGTAAATTAGTGAGTCCTAAATTTCTATTACTATTGTCAATAGATTTGCACCCTGCTGAATGCAATATTCAGCAATCTACTGAAACATGGAAACCTCCTTCAGATGTGGGTGATCCGAGCGAAGGGGGAATCTCTAGAGTGAGTTGGTTCTCCGAATGATAAATCTTATTCTAAAACAACTTCTGAGGAAAGGGATAAAAGATGAATCTAAAAAGAAATATGAATCTAACTAATGATTGATTTAAAACTTCTAACAAAAATTAGATCTTGCCACTCACAACAATTCCTTTACTATGATAGTTCCTACAATCTCACCAATACATGATTTCATTAATAATTCATATGAAGATTCAAAACATCGAATACAACATACAACTTGAAAACATGAAACCCTGTGCATAAAACTCATAAAACTAGGACATTAAGGCTTCAAATCTGAAAACAAAAAGCATCAAACTGCTATTACCAGTCTTGAGACCAGAAAATGGAAAGAAGAAATCTACTGTATTATTGGAACTGAAAGAGTGTCGATCTATCAAAACTGAGTACAAAGGTTCACAAACTCCAAAATAGCATGAGAGCAGGAACTAAAAATCTAAACTAAGCAGGAGAGCTAAAAAGACTAAGTCTTTTGAAAGGCATCACTCTCAAGAAATCCTAATCCGAGCTTAGAAAAAAAGCTCAAGGAAAAAGTCTTCAAACTATCTCAAAAACTACATAAAAATAGAAAAAAGCCCAATGCTTTTATGGTCACACTGTCAAGCCTCTAAAAATAGGCTGAATTTGCTTTAAAAGCTCAAAAAACACCTTATCTCTCCAAGATAGGTCTCAAATCCGACCAAGAGGAAAAGTCAACAAAAATCTGCTAAAAATAGCAAGAAATCATAAAACAATTTATAGGATATTGTTTACAATTCTGCTTTACAAGATTGCAGATTTACACAATTTGTCTATTTTTTGCAATTAAAGATTAAAAATATTTTGCAAACAAGAAAAGCTCCTTATTTCCCCATTACAATGATTTTGATTTTTCTCAAAAATCATAAAAATATAACACACTATTATCTTCTCATCAAAATTCCCCATTGATTTCTCTAAAATCAACTAAAAACATAGAACCCTAAATGGATCATTAACCCTCCAATGAGAAAGCAAACCTTAAGTGATAAAGCATTCACTATTCACCCTTATTATTTTCTCATAAAACAACAACCATAATCCATATTCAAGTATTCATAATCCACTAAGGAAAAGAATAAGTCTTAAAGACTTAACCTTCGACCTAACAAAAGAAATTCGACCCCCTTTCAAATATCAACATTCAGACTTAGATTAAAATATGATGCAAAGCCAAAGTCATTCGAATTTCTCCATGTGTTCTGACCAAATATTCCAGATCATCATAAGGTCAAATTAGGGTTTTGATCAAAACGAAGTCAAACTCTAATGATCACTTCATTTCACACTCTCCAGCTTGAAAGAAAAGAGCTCTGCCAATTGACATGCCACCACCATGATTGAGTTGAACTCGAGCTCGTGTGCCTAGGGAATCTTCTCCACGTTCTTCAATCAATTGAATCTCATCTGGGTAAGCTTGCTTTAGAGTATCGAAGTTCTTTCACTTCATTATTGAATCTCAAAAAGGCCCTAAGGCCATGGCCTGCTATAAGCTCGTGTTCATCTAAAAGCTTTGTGGGAAAGCTTGCACTTAAGTTTTGTCTTCAGCTTCTATACACAAGGTAAGCTTCCTGTCATAGTTCCGCGAATTCTCACTCTTGTTCTTTATGGCTTGAGGCCGCAGATACCACCATTTCTAATACTTTTGTCTTGCATTTTCTGTGCTTACATTTATATCTCTGTGAACTTGACCCACATTGAGAGCTGAGACGTCCTCTAAAGGCTCAAAATCTCATTTTCTGGACTCCATCTGGAACTCTTGGCCGAAGCTAGGGTGCTTTTCCACAGATCTGGACTGGTGATTCCTTCTTTGCTAGACATTTTTCTTTCCAGAGACTTAAAGAATTTCTTCTCTACTCATGAATTTTTGGCCATTTTCAGGCCGCACCAGATGTATATTATAGAAAACATGTTTTATAGATTTTGGGTTCGACCCAGAACAAAAAATTCATCATTATGTCCTTCTGAAGATAAATCAGCTTGTGGGTATCATGGAAATTTGGAATAAAACTATATTTTCTTGCTATTTATGCTTGACCCAACTCATGAAACTTGCATTTTTGTATCTTCTTGCTATCTCTTTTCGTGGGTATTGTGAAAATCGAATGAGAGCTGCATTTCTTCCATTTTGAAACTCGGAACAACACATTAAATTTTGCATTTTATGTCATTTTCTATTTTATACAAGACTTCACATGGGTTATTACTGTAATTGCTTCTTCTGCATTTTGAAAGAGAACCCATATATGGGTATCATAGATGATTGAAAATAGTGAAAATCAATGTGTTTATTAGAAACCCCAATCGTGGGTACTTGAGATTCAAACTGCAACTCGATTTGTTTGGTTCTATTCATATGAGTTCGACCCAAAACAACTAATGGTTCTATTCAAACCCCTAAAACAAAATAATGACATGGTATTCATATATTTCTGAAGAAAACTATATTTCTTTTCCTCTGATGCTCGACCCACCTCCTCTCTGCATTTATTCTTGCCATTTATTTAATAGGCCCTCTCCTGGGTATCACTGGAAATGAAAAACTACATGCTTCTATGTATTCTGAACCTTGACCCAAGAATAAAATTTCACCAGTACCTGTTAATTCACACAAATGCATTCAGCTGGGTTGATAGAACAAACTGTTTTGTTATTGAAATAGGAATACCCACATGGATGATTGAAAATGATAAAAAAATTGTATACTTGTTGTATTTAGTTCATGACTCGATCCATTGCAAATGGTGTCTTACTTTGATATTCTGTCTTTGAAAGAAGACTCAAATGATGATCTGAAAACACACCTTTTATCTTTAACATTCTCATGCAACTTAGCTCAATCACCATAGTCTCTTTTGCACTTTCAGTTGCAAAACCCATAATTGACATTTGTTATTAAAACTGATTTTGACCTCTCTCCAATTTCTGCATTTCAATTAATCATGAACAACTATGTTTCTAAATCATTTGAATTTCTTACCTCTAGCATGATTCTGTGGTTGTTCATTATGAAGAGAAAAACTTCTTAATGTATACTGTACCCATGCATGTTCTCTGTACGCACAACAGTGCCTCTTTGATTTCCTTCAACCTTAACACAACAACTTTTTCCCTCTGCTTCGTAGAGATCTAGATTGAAGCATTGCAATACTGTACACAAAAAAAATCCCCCTATGACTTTTGTTTATATTTCAGGCATCATTAACATGCCCTATTTGAACTCTCATGCTTTCATGAACTTGCTTACTTCAGAAATGACACTTGTATATCTGAACCTTTATCAAATCTGTTCGTGCCTAATTTGCTTGACTCTTGTAATTCACTGAAAACAATTTGAATGCACATCATACTTTGATTGTTGTCTTCAGTTAGACACTGATACATGGTTCTACTTGAAACATTCTTCTAGCCGGAAAGAGCTGTTCGTTCCTGCACACCGCTTTCAATGAAAGCTCACATGTTTCCTCACATAGATAACACCTCAGAAACTGTTATCATTTTATCTTGTGGTTCTTAATTCTATATCCGCTTATCAGTCAACTGGAATTGGTGATTCATTTAACACTTGAATGCACTGTCTGTCCTTTGTACCCTTGAGCAACATGGTACTCTTCATGCATTTTTATGTTCCACTTATCAAACTGCTTTCAAAATCTGTTCTTTTTCATGATGAAAATCAAGACAAAATTCTCTGTTGAGGCATAATGTATGCCTATTCACTATCCTTGACTGTGAAAAGAATGAATTGATGAAATGGAACTTGCATGACATATATGATTATGATAAAACACAGAACATGAACTATGCAACAATATCTGATGTAAATATACTAAGCTAAATTGATTGAGTGAACTAAACTCACTGTTCACCTGTAGCCTTCAGAAAGAATAACCTGATCGTTATGAATGCACAATTGGTTTAGTAGCTCGATAGATAAATCTGTTTTACTCCTTCAGTTGTATTCCGTTTCCTTTGATGAACATGATGATGTATTTTTTAAAATCAGCCCATTTAATGAATAGGGCAGCATGACGAGCTCTACCCTTGTGGGAGCCCGTTTTTCTCCACATGCTTGGTCTTCAAATAATGTTTAGCTTCATGAATTTACCTATACCTGCACAAGGAAATAAACAGTGTTAGCATAAAAGCAGAATATGATGATCATGATATCACTATTTCTCCTTCAGCTCATTTCTTTCGTATTGCACTTGATTGATTGTTTCGATGCATAATTAATAGTAGGTTGTACTATTGTGGGTGCCTCATATAAGTTTCATCATAATCGGAGCCATTGGCACCCCCTCTTTTCTCCTACAGGTCGACGGAGCACAAGAAGACAAAGGTGCACCATTCAGCATCAAACGTCGATAATCAGGAAATGATGATTATTTTATCACTTATATGTTTTATTTTCTGCATCTTCAGTAGTGTAATGTGCTATTAGCGATGTATTGTAACAGTCACATCCATGACTTGTGTGGATCTTTGATTTCAATTCTTTTATACTTTTCATTTGAAAAGAAGCTGCATTTAAATGCAATGTTGTAATATCTGATTCTGATTGTTGAAATCAAATGAAGCCTTGTAAAATATGAGTTTTTCATGAAATAAAAGAAAGCATCTGAAATGCTATTTTGCTTATTTGGTTCAATTCTATATTTTTGTCATTTCTGGAATATTTGAATAGCACTCTGAAAACTCCATTTCTTCTTTAAAATGTATAACTATTACTCAATGAATAATGATAATAATGCGAAACAACATTTGAACTTAACTGCAATTCCACCTTATGATAAATAACATTCAGCCAGCTCCACCAATTGAGCTGAGGCAAAAATTTGGTAACAATTACATCAATAGTCATTACATTAATAGTTGCTCTGGGGTCCACTAGTGCATTAGATATTGCTACCTCATTGATTGTTACTATTATAAGTGGGCTACTTGGGTCATCATATTTCAGAGCAATGGTCTTTCCAACAAAAAAATCAGCTAGATAACCATTTATGTGAACAGTATTTATCCGTTTTGATTTCCTCCCTGGAGTTTTGATACACAATTGCTTGATTAGTTTATTTAATTTAGGGATCTCCTTAATTGCTTGTAGCAAAGGAACTTCAATTTGCAGCTGTTTGATTTCTTGTATCAACACAATTTTGGTAGGCATGGACATTTCCGAAGTATCTTTCACAATGGTTGGCTTCAGATGCTCCGGAAAAGGTACTTGAGTTTTATCTTTAGGAAAGGAATCCTTTAGAGAATTAGTTGGAGATTGACCCCCCTCCTCTTGAGGTAGGTCAGAAGCTCCAGCTAGAGATGGCATAAATGTCTTGGCTTGGGTACTAACTGGATTTTTCTCTAAAGATGTAGAAGATGTTTTAGTTGTCTCAACAAAATATTTAATAGGATCATCCAAGATTTCAACTATGGTCGGTTGTGGAAGTGTTTTTCTTGACCTTAATTGTAGGTTTCCACAATGAATAGCATTCAAGTCAGTCACATTTTCTTGTTCGGTAGAATACACCAAAGTATTTTGATGGTTGTTCTTTGGATTAGGAACAGGCTGGGCTGAAAGTGGTGGTTGATTAACTTGCTCATTTTTTTGAATGTTCTGGGGAGGTGGTTAAAGATTCTGCTGTTGATTAGGCATCCTTCTGGGACTGGTATAAAAATGATTCTAAGGTTGATTCCATTGAGGAGCAACATTCTAAGGATACCACTGTTGTTGAGTTTGATTGGTCCATTGGAGGTTTCCCCAAGATTGGTTTGCCCATTTAGGTGGTCCCCAAGGGTAAGTTCCCCAATTAGGTGGTACTGGTGGAGGAGGTTGAGGCCAAGGTGCTACCCATTGATTATTATTCCAATTGGGTTGAGGTCTCTAGGAAGGGTTTAAATTTTGACCATAGGAAAAATTTCCTCCAAGTCTTTGATTTACCAAGTTGATCTCTTCCTCAACTGAAGATGTAATTTTCTTAGAATTTTTTATGGCATTCAAAATCTCACACTGGTAAGTTGGATGGCTCTTCTTACAAACTTGAAAAACATCAATTTTTTCAACTTTTTCCAAAAGGCATTCTCTTAACATATGTTTGTTTCGGCACCTAGGACACTAGATGGATAAAGTCTCAAGATTTCATGTTTTGGCTTGTATTCCATCTAGTGTAGTGTTAAGTTGAACAAGAATGTCAATTTTAAGATTTGCTAGCTCCTCACGCAATTTTCCTATTTCATTAGAACCTTTAAAAAGAGTAGAATTTTAGATACCTCCTCGAGTACGAGAGAAATTATGACATAATTCAGTGATATCATCGAGTCCCAGATGGGACACATCTCCTTTTCCCATTAAATTCAAGCTCCTTCGAGCATCTTCGTCAAGACATTTGAGAAATATGGTCTTTAGAATCTCTAGACTTATGGCTTCTCTTCCACATCGTTTAGATAAGAAGATAAATCTATCTAAGTAATCTTCTAAGCTTTCATCTTCATTTTTCCTTAGTTTGAATAGCTCTTCTTTCCTATCGCCGACTCTACAATAACTTTTGTATTTATCCAAAAAGGCAGACTCCATGTCATCCCAAGAGGTTATTGACCCTAAGGCTAATCCCATGAACCAATGCATTGCTGAGTCTTTTAGAGTAGAGGGAAAAAGCTTTAGTTTATGATTATTAGTTTTATAATCATATGTCTAACAAAGGACTTTAAACTCAAATAGAAACTGGTCAGGGTCCTTAGAAGGAAAACCTCAGAAGGTTGGCAAGAAGGCTGGCGAGATGTTTTTCATAGTCATCTCATCATCTGCATTGATAGCAATAGGATAAGTGAATGTGTGTGGTAGTGGAGGGTTAGCAACATTTCTACAGTCACCCATGATGTTGAAGGGAATTCATTCTTCTTCAAAATTTCATTCAAATGGGTGAGACTCTGGGGTTTGTAAAGGAATATGCTCCTATACAACTACGTGTTCTCTTTCTAGGGTATGTGGGAAGGTCTCAGGGTGATCCTGCTCGATCAATTCTTCAGTAAGTTCTTGATCTAAGACTTCTTCCTCCCTACTTGTGGTTGGTACGTCTTTTGGGGGGGGGTTTGGTATGAATCTTCTATGAGGGCCTCGTTTCCTAACCATATAAAAAAGGAAGCCTGAGGACTATTTTTATTCCCAAAAGAGGTATTCAAGGTATGTCCTACTAACACTCGAAAAGGAAGCGCTCCCTGGAAACAGTGCCAAAAAGTGACAGGCTGTCATTAGGTCCTATCTCTTTAGTTGAAAATGCATCAATTGTATCAACTAGGTAGTGTTCGAAGGCTATATGCAATAGAAGACATCGTGAATATCTCTCTCAGATTTTCTAAGTGATTGGAACAATTGAAATGAGACTTTAAACTAAGAGGCCACTAAAATAGAAAGCATGAAATCATTTACCTAGAAAGCTTGAAATAACTAAACTAGAAAGCAGGAAATTATTAATCTAAAAATCATAATGATTAAACTAGAAAGCATAGAGATAATTAAGCTAAAAAGTGTGTAAATTGCTGAAGAGGAAATGCTTGTAAAGAAACTATGAAACATCTAACTAACAATGGATAAAAAACTTAACAATTAACAGAAAACAACTTAACTACTTGAAACTAACAGATGCAAGTAGGTACTCCGAAAATTCAGACAATAGAACATAAAGATTACAAACTCAACTACAACCTACAGGATTTACTTAAGAGAGCTCGACACATGAAATAAACTTCACAATTATCATTTACAAAATAAAAAGAACAAAATTAAAAATAGAATACTTATCTATCTTCTCTACAGTCCCTCAAGTGGCCAGCTCTTGGGTGCTCCTACGTTTAGCTCATATCACATACACTTTGTAATGCCAAGATTACTCCATGCAAAATGATACCATTCACAATACTAACAACTCAGAATGAGATGGGAAAAACTTGCTTTAAATTCATATTGAAAGTATATCTCAGAAACATAACTTAAGAATGTATTATGGTAGCATAACAATATCTCTCTGTATATTTCTTTTGATGATTACATATTTATATATAAATAGCTAACAAAATCCTATATGAAAATAGATAACTGAATTTAACAAACTAATGGACTTAAAGTCCACAACATAAAGCATTAAAAGGCTCGAGATGAGCCATAAAGTTTTTAAACTGAAAATAATAGAAAACTTCTAGGACTCAGTCCACCATGCATTCCCCTAAAGTTTTGGCCTTCTATTTTCTAGAGCCTGTCTTCAATCATGTTGAGGTCTGTGTTGAATCCATTTGGCTGGCATGATGACTGATTGCTCTTATTAACCTGTACAATACTTAGGAACTATACCATTATGTCAGCGTGGGTTAGATTATTTCAATTAATTTCAAGAAATAAAGTTTATACAAATTTTCATAGAAAGCAAGCAATTAATAATCCCAAAGACAATTAATTGACAAGGTAAAGGTAGCTGGAAGATGTGAGGTAAGGTATTTAGTTCATTATATTGATGAGGTTATTTTTACCTCATCATATAATATGTAACATCAAGATACACAAACATACAATGTCAATGACTAACAAAAAGAAAAATATAAAAAGAAAAATAAAGATAAAAAGGAGTGGATCAAGCCTTGACTGTTTGTCCAACATGATGTGGATCAAGCCTCAATTGTTTGTCCAAAATGCATGCTCGCACTGAGGCAACAAAAATTTAGGTTGTCTACTGGGTGAGTATCCAAAAAGGGTGGCTTAGTGAGAAAGTCATGCCTCTGTATCGATTTCTCACCATAAGATGAGAAAGTCATGCCCACATTTAGGCTTCTCATTATACTAATCATACCAAAGTTATCCCTCTGATAACTTCAATAGGGCACCACAAAATGAAACTCCGAGCTTCACAAGGCCCAACAAGCTACATTAAGCACCTATGAACATTTATGCATGTAAAGGATTGTTCAAAGGGATCTTTGCTTAATTCATGTAAGGTCTCTTCTTAGGGAACATCGTGCCTAATGTCTCCAAGAGAGGAAAAATCAAAGAAATTCACTCTCTCAGAGGAAATCAAACCCAATGACACCACCAAGAAAAGGACACATCATGAGAAGAAAGAAAATCACACAATGAAACATGAGAAATGTCAATGTGTGCCCCCACTTTAAAGCAATTGCTAACACCATTTCTATGAGCAATATGCTTTAAAGTAGCCGATGAAGAAGACATGAGAGCTTATTCAGAAAGTGTTATGCCAAATTATATGTTCTCAAATAAAACCACATCATGAATAAGGGGTTGCCCCCAAATTGAAATGCTAAACATAGGAAGAAAGTATGTCACATGCAAGCCAACTTAAGGCATGCTGTCCACAAAGATATCTCTTGCTTAGTATTAGGTGTCATACTTACACAAGGCTCTTTAGATTGCGAGATTTTGTTCTCTCCTTTATAGGAGGGTGTAAAATATAATGAACTCCAATCGTTACTAAGACATGTCTTAGGAGTGTTTTGTGTGATGACATTAATGTTAACCGAAGACTTCTTTGTTTCTTTCATTTCTTTCGAAGGACAGTAACCAAGACCACTAGTTTCGATCAATTTAGGATGCACTAATGTTAAATTTGGTTTAGAAGAATCTTTTGTTATAGTGTTGATATTGATTGAAGGTTTGTTTGTTTCTTTCGAGGGACAATAATCAAGACCATTAGTTATTTCTTGCGTGTTAGGCTCTATAGGGACATAGATACGTTTTTCTCTAGCACCACATCATTTTCCACTATACCCACGTTGTTTCATAAGTTCATAACCTCTTCCATAAATATTTTTCATTTCTTTCGGATTTGGTGGTTGCTCATAATCAACTTCATCAAATTTTGTTGTGTAATTTGCTTCTTCTTCTAAAGTGGTTGAGGTGGATGCTTTTGAATTTTGTTTTGACATTACCGCTTTTTCTTTTCCCCTTTTAGACTCTTTGTTTATGATCTTGTATTCACCCATGAATGTTGGTGTTAAATCTTAGGAACCCCAATCATCTTTCAATAACTTCGTGACTTTTTCAATATGATTTTCTTTTTCTTTCTCTTGCATGAGTTCCAATTGTTTAGTTGGTGTCAATGTTTTCAATGGATTTTCTTTGTCTTTTTCAAGTTGTAAAACATTGTAAGGTGCAAGATCGACTTTGGCTATGTAAATTTTTTTATTGTAGACATACTTCATTTTATGATGAAGAGTTGAAGGCACCACATGCATCTCATGAATCCATGGTCTTCCTAAAAGGAGATTGTATGAAAGATCATGAGGCATAACATGGATAGGATTTTGTAATGTAACTTTTTCAACTATAATAGGTAATGTGATCACTCCAAGTAGTAACTATTTTCCTACATTGTCAAATCCTTGGAAGGATAAGGAATCAGGTTCAATTCTTGATTTATCTATGCCAAGTTTATCCAAAAGGGTTACACTACACACATTAAGGGTTGAGCCATTGTCAACAAGGGTTCACTTTATCCCTGTCCTATTGAAGATATCTATTATCATGAAAGCTTCATTTTTTTCACTTCCAAAGGAGGTAACTCATCTTGATGGAAAGTAATGTCTAAGTTGATCGGAGTTATAGCATGAATTTGAGTTGCCACATCATTTGAATGCACATTAGGGGGGTAGGAACTTGTTGTAAGGCACTTTGAATCATGTCATGATAATGAGGGGAGGCTTGAATAAGGTCCCATAATGATATCTTAGCAGGAGTTTTCTTAATTTTTTCAACACGATCATACTCCTTTCTATTATATAAAGGAAAATGAGGGGCACTACGCAAGATAGGTTGAGGTAATGGGAGGGGATTTTGGAGTTGTTTGTCTTTGTTGCAAATTGTTTATAGTGTTATACGTATGAGAAAAAATGTTGTAACTCGACTACGACATATTATTATTAGGTGGTTCGAGGATGAGGATGAGTTTGTTTTGAGTTTGTGGTTGGTTTGAGGGTGGGTAAAGGATAAGTTTATGCTCAAGAAAGTATTTCAAGGGATATCTAATGTGCATAACCTCAAAAGATTTATCCTTATTTTCATGATTTATCAATGAAGGGGAGTCTAATGTCACTTCATCATCTTCATCTAAGGAAGTCACATCACTATTTTTTGAAAGACATGCATAAATTCTATCATTATATTATACCATGATATCTACCATAGTGGGTGAGTTTTTTAGGAGAACTACAACCTAGATGTTCATGAAATTCAAAGGTTGGTTCTTTTAAAATGACTTAATCACAAGTAAGGGAATTATCAGTGGTTGAATTTTATTTCTTATCAATGATGACATTCTCTTTTTCAATAAGATTCTCACAACTCTCATTGATTGGATTTTCTAACATCAAAATATCTTCTTTAGCAATAGAAGAGATATTAGGAGAAGACTGAATTTGATTATTATGATTGTCCATGATTTCATCCTTTTTCTCTAAGGTCTCATTCTCTTGTGCCATAACATCTATCTTAGTAGGAGGGATTTTAGGAGAGGAGCAAACAAGATGTTCATCACATTCCATGATTAGATTTTGTAAATTAACTTCATCACCAATAGGGGAGGCATGAAGAGAGGAACAACCATCATTGTCATGCTTACCAATGATTGGATCCTTTTGTTCAAATAGATCTCTCCAAATGGTAGGAGCATTAGGAAAGGGAGAAATGAGATTTTCATGACTCTCAATAAGTGTATCTTCTAACACTAAACTATCTTCTTCACAACTAGGAAAGATATTAGGAGAAGAACAAATGTGATTATCATGGTTATCTACAATTACATCCCCATGTCCTATAATGTCTTCCCAAGTGAGAGAGGTAGGATTGTCATAGCTCTCAATTGTTGGATCTTTTCACACCCACATGTCCTCCTCACAAATGTGATTTTTATGATAGTTCATGATTGTATCCTCTTCCACTAAAGCATTCTCACAAGTAGGGGAGGTGTTGAGAGATGAATTTGGAATAAGTAAAGTAGTGGCAATGATATCATATTCTTGTGTCATAATATCTTACCCAGGGGGAGAAGGATAAGGACAAGCAAGAATTTCATGATTCTCAATGATTGCATCTTCTTTCACCAAGATACCTTCATCACTAGTAGGAGAGGTATTAGAAGAAGAACAACTATGAGTTTCATGATTGTCTATGCTTGCATCTTCTTCTATCACATCATTCTCACAAATAGGACGATAGGAGTGGGTGTGGAATTAAGGAAGGAATCAACATTTTCCCTTTCTTGCACTAAAAGACTCTCATAACTAGGAAATATATTGGATGAATGACTAACATGCTTATTGATTAACTTTTTGTGGCATACTTGGAAAGGAAAGATACTAACATTGTATAAAGTGATCTATCCAACTTATGCAATGCTTCAAAATGTAAACAAATTCACCAGATCTAATGATTTGTCATACTAAAATAAATTTTTGAAATGCTTTTTTAAAAATGACTACATTAAATGGATGATTTGACCTAGATAGAAATTCCTGAAACTTTCCAAACTGATACAATAGGTTACCAACAAGCCTAGGAAGTACAAAAAAGCACAAACAAGCTCAAAAAAGTTGATTTTTTGGCCTCCAAGGACTCATTTGACCAGATGGGAATATGAGTCTTGCTTAGGGTTTTTGATAGGTTCAAATAGTGAAAAATATACAACACAAAATACCTAGAAATTAGGAGAAAAGACCTATACCAGGACTAAATCGCCCAAATGGGTGAATGAGTCCTGATTAGGATTTCTAAACCTGAATCAATAAATTATGAGTTGATTCTAGGGTGTCTAGGTTGTATGTTGACTTGACTGTTTGCAATTATAGATTTTCAATGAAATTGAATGATTTAAGATGCAAAAATACAACCTATATGCACTTTTCACTTATGCAATGTTTAGAAGCCCTAAATGAAAATTAACTAATGCAAGTCTAATGCAAGTCTAATACAAATTTAATGCAATCTAGATCTAGGAATACAATGTTCTCCTTGAATCAGAAATAAAGGGTCCAAACGTTGGGTTCACCAAAATGAACCAAAGGAAATAGTGTTCCACCTTTCAAGAGATGGAACTAGGAGGACCTATTTCACACTTAGTTCATTAGGAAACCAAGATCCCTCAACCAAGTGACTCAATTGAGGGAAGGAATTGGGGTGGTTTCCTTGGGTTTGATTAAATGGGGGTTCACCATTAAATGAAGCTTCAAAGGAGAAATGAAAACACTAATGCACTAAATCCTAGAAACTTAAGAGCATGAAATTAGATTGAAAAAAGAGAATGAAACAAAAGGGTACTTAGAAGAATGAAGATGTAAAAATAAGGTCTGAAAAACCCTAGAAATTTATGTTTTAAAGTGCATTGGGACTCATACACTAGGTTGGGCGATTTAGTTATTCTATAGGAATCTGGGCAGAATATGGAATCTTCTAGTGACTTATCTGGATTTGCAGAAATCTAGCAAATGGGCTATACTGGGACTCATACACCCATACAGTTGCAAATTGTCCCAAAAATGTGAAAAGTGTCCTAGGAGAAAAATTTTGAACTGAAACTTTGTGAGTCTATGAAGATGGATTAAATAAGCACTTTCCCATTGGTTTCATGTAAATAAGTTGGATATCTTGCTCCAGATCTGAGTTTTCGTGAGCCTTGACAACTTCTTATGACAACTTTTGTAACTTTTGCAACTCCAATTGATCTTCAACCTAATACATGTAATACACATTGAAGGAGAAGAAAAATGTTGTTTTGTTAGTGGAATAGGGGTTTTCCTTGGTCAAACCCCATTTAATTAGGGGATATTAGTGAGAAAATGATGAAGAATGATGAGTTAATCAAATAACATTAATTATTCAATTAATAGAGGAAAATAGTAAATTTAATCAAATAATTGGAAATTGTTTAATTAAAATGAAGAATTGGGGTATAATGAGGAAAATAATGTTAAAAGGTGAATTAGGGGTGTGTGACGCTCTCAAACAATTTTAGGTGTCTACAAATTGATAATTGCTACTCTGTTTGAACTATTGGCTGGTAGAGGAATAATTATGACGAAAATAAGAGGGCCCATAGATGAAGATTCCACTGCTTTACAATATTAAGATTACTTTATACACAAATCAAATCATTCACTACTTGGAGTTATCAAACATGTAACTAGAAGTTGTCAAGGAAGTTCCATCATGAATAGAAGATAATAAGGCATTTCATCATGAGACAAGGTATGGAAGAGTTTATGTATTTGGTGTGCTATATTTTTAATTGATAGGAAATTTTATATTGTTTGTACATAATAGATGGTTTGGTTTGAGGCCATTACAATATCTAAATTATATAGTACGACATCAGACAAATTCACCATCGAAAAATTCACTGCCAACAATTCCCCGTGGGAAAATTCATCGCCATGAAAAATTCACCTCATGGAAAATTCACCACCATGAATTGCTGGTGATGAATTTTCCATGAGGTGAATTTGTCATGGTAGTGAATTTTCCTGCAATGAATTGTTGATAGTGAATTTTCCCGTGGTGAATTGTTGGTGGTGAATTTTCTAGGTTCCTAGAGCCATATAGTACACATCTTTCATGTGAAACGAGTTAAGTTATAATATTGTAATGGTAATTTTTTTATAAATATAATATTGTAATGATATTATGTTATTTTTCTATTTAATTTTAAATTTATTTAGAGCCCGTAGTATTTTGATAGATAAATATATTGATCATATTTGAAAATCTTAAACAAAATGAATAAAATGTAAGGCAGTGTAAGAATGGATGGGTTTATGAGAATGTAATAAAATAAAATACCTCTATTTAAAAGCTTATGATAATTCAATTAAAAAAAATAGTAGATAAATACTTAAAAAAATAAGTTGTGATAGATAAAGAATTAAATATTTAACATGTAGAAACAAAATCTTCTAGGTGTGTCAAATAGATTCATTTCTACAATAGAAAATTTGGACATGGTAGATGATTGAATTTGAATTAGTTAATTTTTTTCTCTAGATGGATTAATTCCACAAATGCAAACATACTCTTGCAATTGCAAATATGATCGTTCTACACAAATGTGACCAATAACAACTTTTAGTTTTGAAAATAGTCCACCTTTACTTTTTTACATACGTAAAAAGCCTATTTGTATGGTTGGAATTTTGCACATGATAAGAAATTTCTCCCTCTTGTCATGTAAGGATGTTAAGTTAATGAATTGAAAAAATATTTAAAGATAATAACCAGTCATGCAATATGCCCTATTATGTTGATAGAGTGCTAATACCACTAAATAATTATTTTAAGCTCTTTGATGTGTTAAATAAATGATCATTTTATAGATCCCTTAGATATTTAAATGAATTAAGGTTAGTCTTTAAATAAAATTCCAAACATGTAAGTAAAATATTTTACTCTTCAAGTCAACACATAATGGCTAAGTGGACATAAAACAATTTGCCTAAATTCAAATTTAAAATGTGAAAAATCAAGTATCATTTTTGAGATTGCATAAGTGACCTAAATCATTTATGTAAATTGCAAATTTGAATAAAGACTAGAAATATGTAAAATTGAAGGATAAAACTTGTTCTTAAGAATGAGTGCAAATTGAAATAGATATAAATTGATTTATGTGCCAATTTTTAACAAAATTATAACACTCATACATTTATCATTCCATAACAAATAACCCAACTAAAATGAATCTAAAAACAAAATATGAAATTTTTACCATTATAATTCTCAATTGTGATGCAACATGATTATATATATCATTTAATCCTTTCTACTTATTCAATTAAACCCTAATTTAAGTTTAAGAAATAAATAGAGTACATTCTTCTTTTTAGAAAAGAATGTTACAAGGCTTACAAAGTGCTTATTGATAATAAAGACTATACTTTACGAACGAAAACTTAAAGGGACATTCTATCTAGGAAGCAAGTAGATAGAATGCAGATAATCCGTTGGGGAAGATGTCGGGGGTCATGCTTTAGCTTTGGTAGTCTCCTTGGTAGGGATGCTAGACATGTCTTCGAATTCATAATGTGAGTGCATTTTACTATAACACGCTCACAGTTTCACTATTTCAGGATGAAAAAGTAAATTGGCCACTTTTTGGCCCACCGTCTTTTTTCACTTACCCATATATACCATCTTCAACCTTGAAAACAATTTACAAGGTGGGCTATGCACCTCAATTGTGCAAATTCAAATTAGGTAAGCACTAAGCATTCCTGTGGTGGAGAGAAATGAAAGTAGACCACATCACACCTTAATTCGCACCTAAATCCTCATATACATGCCATAACATGCTTCCAAAAACATTGAAGCATATCCACAATTAGTATAAACACCCAAGGTCAGTCAAACCTATGTTAACACCATTAGACATTTAACTAAACACTTCCTTTTATCCAAAGACAGCTTGCAAACAACACACAACACTCAAAAATAATTTGGAATATTTCAAAAACACCCTAAAATACAACAAAACCTTTCGCAACAACTTTCACCTAAAGAACAAACTCATCCTGTACACCTAGTTAACCTTCCACATAAAGTAACACATGAATCCAACCTTGCAGAGCACTAACCTTCAAACAACTCAGATTGAAGATATATACATGAGAAATGTAAGCACACCCTCAGATCCACAAGACCAGAAACCATATTGTGGAGAAATGTGGAGCAAAACCATTTCTCTTAGACAACACAACTTTCATAGTTCACACACTATTGAATACAATTTTTTTTGCACAATGATCTAGTACAAGAAACTCTATATATAACACCTCTGAACACCTCTAATAAAAATATATGAACCACATAAGAGGATCTTGAATACAACAGAAATGCAGAGTAGAAACTAGAACACTATTGAGTTGTTATAATGAACACTCTTTACCACATGGTCTCCTCTTTTATTCAAATTTTCTCGAAAGCACTTGGAAACCAAGCACCACAAACATAATTTCATCATTTGAATCACTTTCTCATCACCAAAAAATGAACTACACTACAATAATTCAACCACACACATGCTTATCAAGGAAATACTAGAGGTTGACACCAGTGTGACCAGTAATGACAACATAATATATCAAATCAAAGAAAATCTAAGGTTGACATCAATGCAACAACATATATCTGTTAACATCAATGACAATACAAATTGCATATACTTCCAATAATCTCCCACTTTATCATTAATGGTAACACAATATATGAAAAACCACTAACAACAAAAGCAATAGCTCTGATCACCAACACATACTATACACAAGAGTACACACTTCTCCCCCTTACACAAGCATCTATCCTCTCCAACACTTTCTCTTTCTCTCCCTTACTTCATATGGATTTGGTTTTTTTAGTTAGATCTCTCCCCCTTTGACAAAAAATTCAAAGAGCAACATTCCCTTTGGCATCGATCACACATGTATCTACTCTGCAACTTCCTTTTCTTCTACTACACTCTATTTTCTTCATACCTTCTTTGTACACTCCCCCTTAGGAGTACACACCATAGTGCACCAACTAGCAACTACTACACATATCAGCTAACAAAGGAAAACACCTGTATACCGCACAATGACAATACTTACTTCCCATAATTGCAACAACCAACAATGCTACTACCTACTCCCCTTGAGAGGTAGCCACCAACATCAGTCAAGAATACAGAATGAATCTTGGAATTAACTAGAAAGATGCATAACCTTATGCATCTAATTGAAAGGGGGGGTAATAACCCCTAACTTCTTGTGGAGATACTCAAAATTATCCTTAGGAAAAGCCTTTGTGAAGATATCTACAACTTGATCCTTTGTAGGCACATACTCTAACTTCACCTCATTCTCTATAACCTTCTCTCTCAAAAAGCGATACCAGATTGAAATATTCTTTGTCCTTGAATACATTACTGGATTCTTTGAAATGTTAATAGCACTTGCATTATCACAAGAGATAGAAATAGTTTCATCATATACTACTATGATATCCTTCAATGTCTGCTTCATCCACAACACTTGTGTGCAACAAGATGCTACCACAATATATTATGCTTCTACAGTAGACAATGACACCGAATCCTTCTTTTTTCTTAGCTAAGACACCAACCTATTTCCAAGAAATAATACACCACCACTTGTACTTTTTATATCATCCACACAACCTTCCCAATCTACATCAATATAAGCACCCAGAGAGAAATTAGTATCCTTTAGATACCACAAGCCATGTTCTAGAGTACCCTTCAAGTATCTAAATATTCTCTTCATTGCTGCCACATGTGATTCTTTGGGATCTTCTTAGAATCTATCCACAAGGAAAAATGTATGCATGATATGTAGTTAGGTAATAGTTAGATACATAAATTCTCCAATCATTGATCTATACTTTCATTGACCAAGCTTAGGAGATTCATCATTCTTTCTCAACTTGCAACTAGTAACCATAGGAGTAGATACAAGTTTAGAGTATTTTATTCCAAACTTCTTCAACATTTCTTTAACATATTTTGATTATGAAATGAATATACCTTTTTCTGTTTGATTGATTTACAGTCCAAGGAAGAAATTCATCTCCTTAAACATTGACATTTCAAACTCATTTTACATCTATTTTGTAAATCTCTTGCACATTCTTTCATTTCCTCTAAAGATTATATCATCAACATACCAAACCACAATCAATATTTGATCTTTTTCAACCTTAAAATAAAGATTTTCATATACATGTAGTACCTTTATTGAATCCTTGTTGCAATAAGTATCTATCCAATCTTGCATTCTAAGCTCTAGGAGCTTTCTTGAGTCCATAAAATTCCTTCTTCAATCTACAAACCACATTAGGGTTATCTGATATCTGAAATCCTTCTAGTTGTTCGGTATAAAATTCTTCTTTGAGCTCACCATTCAAGAATGTAGACTTCACATCCATTTAATATACTTTGAAATCCTTCTATGTTGCAAAATATAAAAACATCCTAATATCTTCCATCCTTGACATTAGAGAAAATATCTCCTCAAACTCTATTCCTTCCACTTGCGAGTAACCTTTACACACAAGCCTTTCCTTATTCATAATAACTTTTCTATTCTCATTTAGCTTATTCTGGAAGGCCCACTTAGTTCCAATCACATTCTTGTTTGTTGGTCTTGAGACAAGTTCCCAAGTCCAAATTTTCTCAATCTGCATTAGTTCTTCTTCCATAGACTTGATCCAATACTCATCTTTGCATGCTTCACCCACTATTTTAGGTTCAAATTTGGAAAGTAAACACAAGTTTACTTGTTCTTCTATCATGATAGCCTTTATTCTTGCTAATACACCTCTGATTTTGTCACCAATGATTTGATCTTTAGAATGATTCTTCTACACATACTTAGGGGTTTTAGGGATCCTTTTCAAAGATTCTTCCTCTTCAACCTATACTTTATTTTTCTTTACTTTATCTTTTTCTTCTTCTTTGCATGAGTACCCATCTAATTCATACCCATATATCATCATTAAATTTTTATGTATATCTTCATCCACCTTAACACATGCACTTTCAATAATTATTTTCAGCCTCTTGTAGCACCAGTAAGCTTTGCTTTTTGTAGAATATCCATGGAAGATTCCTTCAATAGATCTAGCATCAAATTTTCCTAGGCTTTCTTCATCTCTTTTGATATAGCATTTGCTTCCAAACACTCTGAAATATTTGATAGTAGGATTCCTTCCATACCACAACTCATAGGGATTCTTTGAACTATTTTGTGCTCTGTTAAGCATGTAGATTGCAATATGAGTTGCTTCTCTATAGTAGACTTCTGAGAGGTTTTCTTCTCTCATCATTGTTCTTGTTGCTTCCTGAACAATCCTATTATTTCTTTCAATCACTCCATTTTTCTGAGGACCCCTAGGGGCTAACAAATGACTCTTTATTCCTTGAACTTCACTGAAAATGTTAAACTCATTGGAGGTGAATTCTCCACCTCTATCAGATCTCAAAAAGTTGATTCTCATATCCATTCATTCTCAACCATAGCTTTAAATTCCTTAAACTTATCTAGAGCTTTTGATTTTTCTTTGAGAAAAGTAACACAAGTCATTCTAGAGTAATAATCAATCAATAGCATGAAATACCTATCACCTTAATTATTATGGTAGGTCCACAAAGGTCTGTATGCACCAACTCCAAAGGACCGGTAATAGATTGTTCTATGAATTTGAAACTCTTTCTAGAGCTTGCTTCCCAATTTGACAGTCCTTGCAAACAACATTAGATTGTATATGGACTAAAAAATTAGAGCCATCTTGGCCCAATACAAGCCTCTTAATAGACAAGGAGAGACTCCCAATCATGTTCATAAAGAATGGTAAATGGACACTACATGAGGTTTTCTAGTGGTAATGGTAAATAGACTATGAGATATGATGGTGGATAGTCATAAATAGGAAGAAAATACTATCATAATATAGATAAAGGGTAGCAATTCCATAAAGGGATAAAGATAGTGAGAAGTTATCTCTAGGATAGAGTAGAATAGATAGTCAAAATGAGACATCTTCAAGGTTTTGAGAACATATTAAACTCAAAAGAGGTTGAGGTAGTGTTGTTTGCTGAGAAGTAATATGCATCCATAGTCACCAAAGATAGAGCAACAAGCATTGAAAAGGAAATTGGAACAGGAAGAAGAAGTTAAACTAATTGAGAATGAAGATTGAAGAAATGAAAAGAATGAAGAAGACAAAGGCTCAAATGCAACTCAAGAGTGAAGATAACACCAGGATATTAAGAGCTAAATTCAAATAGAAGTTTGAAGATTATGAATGTTAGTAAAATGAGTTTATGGAGCTTGGGCACATGAGCATGAATAAAATGCCTTCTACAACACAAACATGAGATTGAAAGGCTAGGTAGAAAACTAGAGGAAAATGAATCTAAAGTTCAAATCTCAGAAATAATCTCCTAACAGAATCTTGGGAAGATAGAATTGAGAATGCTAGTAAAGAAATCAAGATAATCCTTGAAACATGCTTGGTGAAGGAAAATGAAGAGGCTACAACCATGTCAATGGTATTAGAGAATGTGCAATCTTATGGCATGCCCTTGAGATTTGAAAACACAATCACATAATACAATGAATTATAATGTCGCTACAGATAGATGCCAGTTGAATGAGTTACATGGATTGATCTCAAACAATGAAAATGACAGTTTTCAATTGTAAAGCAAACACTGTCATGAAAGGCAAAGCTATATGATAGAAAAATTAATATGTGAAAGGGTTTGAGATTGAAAGGAAAGTGAAAATGACGAGTTCAAAGCCAAAATATATGATGCATTATTTAAAATACTAATAAATTTTCCTGCACCCATCACTTTAAAGAACCTAGTTATCTAAAATCATGTAGTTTCAAGCATTATTTTAGATTTGTGCACGTAAAGTTACCAAAACTAGCTAACATTGTTTTCCAACACCATTAATGAATACAGGTTACTTGAGTGAAAGTTGTTTGAGGATGTGAATAGCGAGGTGTAGAGGTCAAAGGTCCACCAACAAACTATTTGACATCTAAAGCATGTTATGAGACAATCATTCAAATAACATTCAACTATTCACATGCAATAATTATTTCTTTAATACTAGTTGCATACTAGTGGACTCAATGTTGAAAGAAAATAAGGGTCTATAGGAATGGTGCATGTATCATGAACACTCTGACCTTGAATTTTCATCATATTGATTCTACTAATTTAGTTATTCCTACATTTTAAAATAGAATTTAATAAAAAAAATTAAATGAACTTGCTGAATTTAAATTGAGAATCAATGTCGAATGTTTCATTCAATAATGAATCTGTCATAACCATCTGCTCAAACAATTGATGTATGTTGTGTAGCTACATCCCAAGAACTCTCACCATCATACATGCAAACAACACTATAAGAGCGGAACTTTGGTCCTAGAAGTCTCATCCACATCAGGCTCTACTAGAGGCCTCACACACTGTACAATGCTCTGAGTGAGCAAGCTAATGGACTCCGGTGTGTTCACCTCAATATTTTCCTTCACAACGGGAGGAACGACGACATGCTCCACCATGGGTTTGGCCAAGGGTCTCGGTTCCAATTGTGGATTATGTCGTGCACCCACTTTATCATGTGTGGAGCCCCCACCTCTACCTTGAAAGTCTAAAATGTAAAATAATTTGGCACCTTATTGAGGACAAACTCACAATAGAGTTTCCACAAAAAATACTGTGGTAACTCATAGTTATTGCATGGAGGTTGGTCAAAAACCATCCACTACTACTCGTAAAACATATTTTTTATTAATTCATGGTAACACCAATGGATGGGGAACATCCTGCATGCATGTGATAAAGATGCCTTAGTTCTTGGGTATGTAAAAAGGAAACACAAGTTGGCTTTGCTGATTTTTTCTTTCTTCACTTGTGCATATGAAAGTCCACTAGCATAAAATTGTTTTATTTTATCCCTCTTATTTGACCAAAAAATTATTTGCTCACTCATTTCTCCTACATGTGATACAATCAATTTGAGCAAATTGACAATGCCTCTCGTATAAGTGCGGGTTGCAAAATGCTCATTTAATCTTCCAATCAACCGTTCAAGCTCTCTTTTGTTGTTTTCAATTTCATTTAAAATATTTTCTTGTGTTTCTTGTAAATTCCTATGAATTGAGGGAGGGTTTTGAGGTTCTTCTTGTTCAGGAGGGTCTTCATGAGGGGGTGATTATGAATTATCAATGTTTGGAGGTGGAGATTAATTTCTTGGAAATTAAAACAAAGTTTATTTAAAAAACCTATTTCAATATACATTTTAATTCAAATTTGAAACTAAAGCAATAGAAATACATAACTCTGCAATCTCTTTTACCTCTCTAACATCTTGGTAGCATCCTCGTGAAGAATCATAAGAAAAAATCTATCTTCTTTTGGTGAGCGTGAGTTGGAAGGGCACAAAATGAGAGCAATAGTCATAGGTTGTAGAAAATATGAGTTAAAAATGACCTTTTTTTTAATGTAATTTTATCGCTCACCAAAGGCGCTCGCCAAATTTGGCACTTGCATAATTTTGTGCTCGCCAAATGCATAGTTTTGTTTTTTTACCCAATGTGGCACCTTTTTTTTGTCACAGATTGGTGCACACACCCCATTAGCACCTTTGAGTGATAAAAGTTTCCATCTATCCTTCTTCTTGCAGCAACTAGAGTTCCAAAGCTTTTTCTGATCTCACAACCATCATCCTAAAATACAAGGTTATATCCTTTCTACACATATGTCCTACACTCAAAAGGTTATGCCAGAGACCCTTAACATAAATAACATCATCTGTATTATGCTTTCCATCAAAATTGATTGAACCTTTTCCACATATCTAAGTAGATGTATCATCACAAACTTAACAAGACCTCCTTCAAATTTCTCAAGTTTAACGAACTTATTCTTATCACTAGTCATGTGATTTCAGCATCCACTATCAATGATCCAGTTATTCTTCTCTTTTCTAGCATGAAAAGAATTGGCACCATTTCTCCTTCAATATTATGACTTGTTTTTAGAGCACTTTCCTTCATACATATCTCAGAGTTAGTAGAATTAGTTCAATCATTTAGAGCCATGAACAAGCATTCATTATCCTCACACCAAGGCAATCATATTCATCATTAGATATACTAGCATCTTTTGTAACATAATAAACTATCTTAATTGATCTACCTTTGTTATCCTTATATTTATATTTTGAAGCTTTGATAGTGATTAGAGGAAAAATTGTGAACATATCAGACATAAGCACACCTTTAGAACATTATTCGCGCACACACACAAAATCACATAGAAGGAATACAAAGTTAAGCAATACAGTTGAATAAGTTGAATAAGTTGAATAAGTTTAATATTCACCTTAAGGAATATTAACCTTATTCAAATTATTAGACAAAAGCACACCTTTAGAACATTATTCACACACACACACAGAAGCACACAAAAGGAATATTAACTTAAGCAATACAAGGGAAAACTTATTCAACTTATTAACCTTATTTTTTGATTTGATTATTAACCATGAAAACATAAATCAACACATCAGAAACACACATAACACCAAGATTTTTTACATGGAAACCCTGTTAGGGGAAAAACCATGGTGGAGGTTAGTCCACAAGATTATACCCTATTGAAAGTATAATGAAAATGAAATATGGGGAATGCACATGCATTTAGACACACTGCCTAGAGATCACTGCTCAATTACAAAGGAAGACACACTGTCTTACAAATAGATTCAGATTAAAGCCATCCAGATTTTGAAATGAGAAAATAGCATTTACTAATGCTTGAATACAGTTCCAATTAAGCGCATGAACACTTCTTCACTCTTCTTCACTCTTCTTCACACTTCTTCACAATTCTTCACACTCTACTTTTCCTTCAAATGATTTAGAACATTATTCACGCACACACAAAAAAGAACACCTTTTTCACACTTAAATTCGAATAAACAATCACTCTTATATATCCACAACATGAAATTTCATCACCACAAGTCGGCCACAAAGAAATAATAAAATGAATATAAATTGTCAGCCCAAAACATTAAATATTATCAATGAGAATCAACCAAGGTTGGCCACAACTTAGTGAGGACCCAAATCAACATCTCCAACATGAAGACACTTCAATTAATTTCTCCTCGAAGATCCACAACATGCTACAAACACTATGTCGGCCAAGAACAAGAAAAACATGAACACGCAAGAGAAAATCACCAATCACAATCACAACGATCAATTCAGACATGAAACAAAGATAGAGAATGATCCAGAAACATCCACAAGCATCACGAATCACAAGAGAAGCATCCAAAACAACTGAACTAACTGAAATAGCATCATCTTCAATCGGGAACACCAACTGAAGAAACAAAAAAATTGTCTGAATGTAAATCTTCATAACTCGATCAAATCTTCATGTGGATCTCTAAAATTCGACATGGATAAAATAGATACACTCAGCAAAAAACCCTTTAGTCCACAACCTCTGATCAACAACATACAAAAATACCACCATACTGAACTTCATTTCACCACTGACAACCTGGAACTCATTTATTACAATTTTCTCAATATCCTCGACATATACAACTTCAAATACATTTATGCTAATAGTGTTGACATCAATGACAACCACATATCATCAACACAACCACAACATCCAACAATATCCCCCTTTGGCATTGATGGCAACACATGATGTGAAAAAAACCATCAACGCAACTAACTCCTACTTAGGTTTTGACTCATCTTCTCCTCAACACTTTCACATAATATTTCTCCCCATAAGGCTCTTCTCCTCATTTAATCACAAGTTTTTCACATGAATCTTCTCCCCCTTTGACATCAATGACAAATTTCTCTAAGCTCTAAACCACATATCTGAATTTCTGAACATTTAACTACTCCACTTGAGTAGCAGCCACCACAACATCAATCTGAGACAAGATATGACTATGAAATGCACAGACTGATGCAATGCAATGCATCCTTAGTTCTGATTACGAGGGCTAATCACCCCTAACTTCCCTTTGAGATACTCAAAAGTATCCTTAGGCAACAACTTGGTAAAGATGTTTGCAATCTGCTCCTTAGTAGGAACATACTCCAATCTGACTTCCTTTTCACTTACCTTCTCCCTCAAAAAGTGAAATTTGATAGATATATGCTTTTTTCTTGAATGTAGCACCAGATTCTTGGAAATGTTAATAGCACTTGAGTTATCATAGAATATAGCAATAGGCTCATCATATATAATTATGATATCCTTCATCATCTATTTCATCCACAGAACTTGAGTACAATTATTAGCATAAGAAATTGTGTATTTGGCCTCTGCAGTAGACAAGGAAATGACATTCTACTTCTTTGTTAACCATGAAATTAGCTTCTTACCCAAGAAAAATGCTCCACCACTAGTACTTTTTCTGTCATTCACATCTCCTGCCTAGTCAACATCAGTAAAAGAACTCAAAGTAAGATCCTCATCTTTAGGATACCATAGGCCAAGATCAACAGTTCCCTTCAAGTATCTGAAAATTATCTTCACAACAATCACATGAGATTCTTTTGGATTAGCTTGAAATCTTGCAACAATACATACAACATTCATGATATTAGGCCTAGTTTGAGTTAAGTACAACAATCCACCAATCATTGATCTGTATCTTGTCTAATTTTACTTTAGAGAATCATATTTTGTTGTCAACTTGCATCCAGTCACCATGGGTGTACCAAATGGCTTTGAATCTTCCATACCAAACTTCTTCAACAATTCCTTCACATACTTGGACTGAGATATAAAAATCTCTTTATGTAACTGAGTAATTTGCAATCCTAGAAAGAATTTCATCTCACCAATCATAGACATCTCAAATTCATTCTGCATCTCATTAGAAAACTTCATGCACAAAGCATCATCTCCTCCAAAAATAATATCATCAACAAAGACTTCAACAATCAAATCTTTATTATGATCAATCTTGAAATACAAATTACTATTTGCAGTACCTTTGTTAAATCCAAGCTTTAGCAAATACTTGTCCAATCTTGTATACCATGCTCTAGGGGCTTGCTTGAGTCCATACAATGCTTTCTTCAACCGTCACACCATATCTTCTTTATCAATCAACTAGAATCCATTAGGTTGCTCAACATACACTTCTTCCAATTCACCATTTAGAAAAGCTGATTTTACATCCATCTGATAAACTTTTAGTTCTTGTGAGCAACATAGGCAAGAAATAATCTAACAACTTCAATTCTAGCAATAGGGGCAAAGGGTCTCTTCAAAATCAATTTCTTCCATTTGTGAATATCCTTTACATACCAGTCTTGCTTTGTTTCTAACCACTTCACCTTGCTCATTCAGTTTATTTCTAAAGACTAGATTTGGTTCCAATGATATTCTTATCCTTAGGTCTGGGAACAAGAATCCATGTATCATTCTTTTCAATCTGTTTCAACTCTTCTTTCATTACTTCAATCCAATGCTCATCTTTACATGCTTTATTCACACTAGTAGGCTCAGTCTTTGAAATCAAGCAATACTCTTCTGCAATCTTTCTCCTAGTCTGGACACCTTTGTTCTTATCACCTATAATCTAGTCTTCTGAATGATTCAATCTTACATACCTCAGAGTCTTCTTAGGATTTTCTTGAACTTCAGGCTCTTCTGATCTTTCTTCTGCTCTTTCACCAATTTCTCCTTCTTCATTTTCTTGATTTACCGGATTGATTTGCACTTGATTTGTATTCTGAACATGCTTTCCTTTGTTTGAACTGTCATCCTGATCATCAAAGTCATATCCATAGGTTCTGGATAGTGTACCAAAGTCTTCATCAACCTAAACATTTTCACTTTCAACCATTTTCTTCAATCTTTTATTGTAACAACGGCAGGCCTTACTTTTAGTAGCATAACCTAGAAAGATACCTTCATCACTCCTAGCATCAAACTTTCCTATGTCTTCATCTCTCTTAATATAACATCTACTTCCAAATATCTTGAAGTATTTAGCAGTAGGCTTTTGACTAGTCCATAGCTCAAAAGGGGTCTTACCGGTATCACCTTTGATTTGTATCTAGTTGAGTGTGTACACAACAATACTCGCGGCTTCTCTCCAATAGATATGAGGAACATTTCCTTCCAACATGATAGTTCTAGAAACATCTTCAATTGTTCTGTTCTTCCTTTCCACAACTCCATTTTGCTGAGGGGTTTGCGGTGCAGATAATTGTCTCTTTATTCCATGTTCTTCACACAAAGTATTAAATTCACTGGAAGTGAATTCACCACCTCTATCTGATCTCAAACATTTAATCTTCAAACTTGTCTCTATCTCAACCATAGCTTTAAAGATCTTGAACTTTTCCAGTGCTTCAGATTTTTCCCTTAAGAGAAAGTAACCCATACCATTCTAGAATAATCATCAATGAGTAACATGAAATACCTGTAACCTTATAAAATTCTAACCTTAGAGGGACCACATAGATCAGTATGCACAAGCTCTAACAATTCATTTGAACAATGCTTTTTACTTCGAAAAGAAATCCTAGTTTTCTTTCCCAATTGACATTCCTTGCATATTGCATTGGTAGGTTTCACCAACTTAGGTAGATCTCTCACAGCCTTAGTGGAACTTATCTTGACAATATTATCAAATTTAACATGACACAACCTCCTATGCCATAACCAACTTTCATGAACTTGAGCAATCAAACAACTTTTACTAGCAACAATCAAGTGAAAGATATTACCTTTTGTTTTTGTACCTGATGCAATTTAATTTTTGGAACTCAATATTCCGCACTTTCCATCCTTGAACTGAAGATTGTATCCCTTATCAACCATTTGACCAACACTAAAAAGATTATGCTTCAATCCTTCTACATACAAAACATCATCAGTATTACATATGCTTACCATCAAGAGAAATGCAACCTCTTCCACAGATCACACCAACTATATTATCACCAAATCTCACAACACCACCATCATACTTTTCCAAGCTTACAAACTTAATTTTGTCTCCTGTCATATGATGCGAACATCCACTATCAATTACCCATTCATCTTTTTATTCAACTCGAGCAACCAAGGCTTTCTCCACATTTGTACAACCAACATATTCAATAGATACATGATTATTTTCCTTGATAGTAATAAATACCCATTCATCAGATCACTTCTATTTCCTTTATCAGATTCATCATCTGTCACACCTTCATCAACATCATAGTAACACTTCTTTTGAAATCTAGGCTTGTTATGTCTTGGTTTAGCAGCTCTTTCTAGAAACCTTGATGCAAAATGACCTATCTTATTGCAAGAAAATAATTTAAGAGGTAATTTTCCTTCATACTTACCTTTTCCTCTCGGTACTCTTTTGACAATAAGTGCTTCTAGCTCTTCTAGCTCTCTTTCTTCTTCTTCAATCTATCTGATTTCATCCTCATACTTGAATGCCTTTCTAGATGAACTCTCACCTGAATCATATCTCTGTCCATCTCTTCCAGAAGTAGTAGCCTTAAATGCAGATTCAACCTTAGGAAGGGCATCACCAAATTTTCTCAACTGAAAAGCAGTCAGCTTACCAACCAATGTATCTCTGGTTATGTTTGTTACAGTCTGGAGCTCTTCAATAACACTAGCTTTGACTTTGTAAGAATCAAGCAGGGATCTAAGCACTTTAGCAACAATCTCAGATTCATCTATCTTTCCACCAACACATCTAATACCACACACAAGTTCATTCACTCTTTGCATGAAAGTATTAATGTTCTCATAATCACCCATTCTTAACCTTTCATATTTCCCTTTCAAACTCTACAACTTAGCAATCTTCACATTAGCATCACCTTCATACAAGGTTTCCAACTTTTTCCAGATCTCATAAGCATTCTTCAGATCCATAACATTTGTCATCTCAGAATCAGTCAAAGCACTCAACAAAGCTTCCTTAGCCTAGATATTATACTCAACATATGTACTATTCGGTGGAATAACATACCTATTACTTGTAATGCTCCAGTAGGGTTCACCAATGCATCTCAGATGGCACTCCATTTGATTCTTCCACAAAGAATAATTTGTTCCATCAAATCTCAGACTATCCTTCTTGTAGCTTGCCATCCCAGATCACCTTAAGCTGTTAAACTTCTTCCAAGGAACCTGCTTTGATACCAATTGTTGGCAATACAAGGGAAGACAACTAAGATGGGGGGGGAATAAGTTGTCACAAAAATTCAAAACTTATTCAACTTATTAACCTTATTCTCTAATTTGATTATTAACCATGAAAACATAAATCATCAACACATTAGAAACACACATAACACCAAGATTTTTTACGTGGAAACCCTGTTAGGGGAAAAACCATGGTGGAGGTCATTCCACAAGATTATACCCTGTTAAAAGTATAATGAAAATGAAATATGGGGAATGCACATGCATTCAGGCACACTGCCTAGAGCTCACTACTCAATTACAAAGGAAGACACACTGTCTTACAAAGAGATTCAGATTAAAGCCATTTGGATTTTGAACTGAGAAAATAGCATATGCTAATGCCTGATTATAGTTCCAATTAAGCTCATGAACACTTCTTCACTCTTCTTCACTCTTTTTCACACTTCTTCACAATTCTGCACACTCTGCTCTGCCTTCGAATGATTTAGAATATTATTCATGCACACACAAAGAAGCACACCTTTTTCACACTTAAATTCGAATAAAAAATTGCTCTTATATATCTACAATATGAAATTTCATCGCTACAAGTTGACCACAAAGAAATAATAAAATGAATATAAACTGTCGGCCCAAAACATTAAAGATTATCAATGAGAATCAACCAAGGTCGGCCACAACTTCTAAGTGAGGACCCAAATCAACATCTCCAGCATGAAGACACTTCAATTAATTTCTCCTCGAAGATTCACAACACACTACAAACACTATTTCGACCAAGAACAAGAAAAACATGAACACACAAGAGAGAATCACCAACCACAATGACAACAATCAATGCAGACATGCAACAAAGATAGCACACGATCCAGAAACATCCACAAGCATCACAAATCACAAGAGAAGAATCCACAACAACTGAACTAACTAAAATAGCATCATCTTCAATCAGGAACATCAATTGAAGAAACAAAAAAATTATCTGAATGAAAATCTTCATAACTCGATCAAATCTTCATGTGGATCTCTGAAACTCAATGTGGATAAACTAGATGCACTAAAAAAAAAACCCTTTAGTCCACAACCTCTGATCAACAACGTACAGAAATAACCACCATACTGAACTTCACTTCACCACTGACAACCTAGAACTCATTTATTACAATTTTCTCAATGTCCTCGACATATACAACTTCAAATACATTTATGCTAATAGTGTTGAAATCAATGATAACCACATATCATCAACACAACCACAACATCCAACACCTTCTTCTTCGATCTCAAGTTCTGAAACTTCTATATTCGGGCCCCTGTAGGTGAGTTTCTCTGAAGATGACAACCTTGCAATATAACTTTGCAACTTTGCAAATTTGTACTTCAAATGATCTTCAAGTCTTCAACCTAAATCTACAATCACAAACATAGAAGAGAAGAAAAGCTTGTTGATTGTTAGTGAATGGGGGTTTGACTTGGTCAAACCCCTTGTTGGTAATTAAACCTTGAAATGAAATAGAATAATGAAGGGAAATGATGAATGAACAACATGCAATGCTACAACTCACCAAACCCTTGTTATAAATTTTGCAAACTTGTGTGAAGTGGCTACAATGGATATGAATCTTGAACCAAAGGATGCTTGATAGATATAAACTTGAATTGCTTGCTTGAATCAAAACCCTACATCACAAATGTTAGCACAACAACACACATGATGCAAGAAGATATTTGATATGATGCTTGAATCTTGATGATGGCTCCAAATGCTTGATGAAATGCTCTTGTGAACTCAATTTTCTATTAGGAATGCTCTCACAAAAGTCTTGATTTAAAGAATGAATGAATGAACATTGTATTTATACTTATCTATGCTTAATATCCTAAAATTACAACACAACAAGCCGACATATGAATTCATTAAATAAAGGAGGTTAAATCTTGCCAAGATTTAAAATTAAATCCTAAAAAATAGCTGAAGGGGGACTAAGACACCCTAGGTGGCATCTTAGTCCCAAGGCATGAAACTTGGGGCACAAAAACCAAAAAGGGGCCCAATTAAGATGCCTCAAAATTAGGGTCTAGAGACCTTTGGGGGACAAAGACGCCCTAGGTGGTGTTTTAGTCTGACCCAAAAATTAGGGACACTCAGACATAATCATTAAATTATCTTTTATGCATTGGAGAATGTCAGGATTAACTAGAAAAAGATATAATTCATAGGGCTTGTAGATGCAAAATAGGACCAATTAAGACATAAATAGGGATAAATAAAGCAAGTAGGCCCAAACAAGTGTGAAAACGCAAGGGTATGCATTTTGCTACACTACAGATAGGACATCTTAAAGCATAATGACCAATCTTTCCACAATTGAAACATTTGAAAGGTAACTTACCTTTATATTTTCCAATGCCCTTTTTCAATCTCCTCACAAAGTTTGCTTCTACATCATCAATATCATTCGGATTTGATTCTTCATTTTTTTCAGCTTTGCCAACTTTAAAAGTAGTCTCATTCTTTAAATCACTTAGACCAAAATCTCTTAATTCAAAATAAGTTAAAGCACCAAACAACTGATCTCTAGAATAAAAATTTAAATTTTGAACTTCTTCAATAACATAAACTTTATGACTATAAGACTTAGGTAGAGTTCTTAGCATTCTCATCTTTTTTGAAATAATATAGATAACTTATTCAAATTTTTACATCAAGTTGCCTAACTCTAATTGTTTGTTCTCATTGCCACTTAAGGGCTTGTTTGGCATACCATGATCCTACACATACCCTCTTAGCTTTCTTGACTTTTTCATCTCTTTAATAGATATTTTCCAGCTTCTTCCAAATTTCACTAGAAGATTTAAGATTCATAACATTCACAAGTTTAGCATTAGAAAGACCACTCAGAAGAGCATACCTTTCTTTTCCATTTTTCTCACAGGCCTTGATCTCATCATCCATACTCAGACCATTTGTAGGCATAGTATATCCATATTCAACCGACTTCCAAAATACAAACCCTAGTGAACCAAGGAAACCTTACATCCTTGTCTTCCAAAATGCATAATATGATACATCAAATAGAGGAGCCTCTTTCTTGTGCACCATCCCAGATCTACCTCAGGTGTGGTTAAGCTTTCTTCCAAGGAAAATTGCTCTAATACCAATTGTTGAATGCACAACACAACTAAGAGGGGGGTTGAATCAGTTGTACATTAAAACATCAAAACCCTCATTCACATTTAGATCTGCATTAGTCCTTAAACATTTATTAATCATTAAACCCTTATCATGCATTAACATAATATAAACATGAGAAGTAGTAATCGAAACACATCCATACACATGAGAACACCACATTTACATGGAAAACCGAAGAAGGGAAAAACCATAGTGAGGATTAACTCACAATATAAAGTAATTGCAACACTGAATACAAGAGGCTAATTTCCAAAGGGATCACTATTAATGGCTCACTACCAGATTATAGAAAACAAGAAAGAAGATTGTTACAATGAGAAATCCATCTCAGAGCAATAAAAAAGATCAAACACTGCACTGCCAGTACATTCACACACTCGCTAAAGAATGTAGACACTTTCTGCTCATTGCTTCCAATAGTCTTAATTGTTAAAGCTCACGCTACACTTCACACTTTTTCACTTCACTTCACACTTTCATACTTCACGTTACAATTCGCATTACACACTTCATGCATACATCCTCCATCAAATCAATATATATATATATATATATATATATATATATACCATCTTCAACCTCGAAAACAATTTACAAGATTTGACACTAAGCATTCCCGTAGTGGAGAGGAATGAAATTGGACCACATCACAGATTAATTTAGACATAAATCCTCATATACATAATACCACACCATGCTTCCACAAACACCAAAGCATATCCACAATTAGTGTAAACACCCAAGGTTAGTCAAACCTATGTTAACACCATTAGAAATTTAAGTACACGCTTCCTTTTATCCAAAGAAAACTTGAAAACCACACACAACACTCAAACACAATCTGCAATATTCCAAAAGCACCCTTAAATCCAACAAACCCTTTCACAACAACTTTTACCTAAAGAACAAACTCATCCTGCACACCCATTTAACCTTCCACATATTGTAACACGTGAATCTAACCTTGTAGAGCACCAACCTTCAAACAACTTAGATTAAAGATATATATGAGCAATGTAAGCACACCCTCAGATCTGCAAGACTAGAAATCATACTATGGAGAAATGTGGAGCAAAACCATTTCTCTTAGACAACATAGCTTTCATAGTTCACACACTAGTGAATACAACTTTCTTTGCACGATGATCTAAGACAAGAAACTCTAGATATAACAACCCTAAAAACCTCTGATCAACATATCTGAACTGCATAAGCAAATATTCAATATAGAAGAAATGCAAAGAAAAAACTAGAACATTACTTTGTTATACTAAACACTCCTTACCACACTCTCCTCTTTTATTCAAATTTGAATATGAAAAGCACTTGGAAACCAAGCACCACAAATATCATCTCATCATCTGCAATACTTTCTCATAACCATCAAACAAACAACACTACAACAATTCAACCACACACATGCTTATCAAGGCAACACTAGAGGTTGACACTAGTGAGACTACTAATGACAACATAATGTAACAAATCAAAACAACTCTAAGGTTGACATTAATACAACAACATAGATCTATTGACATCAATGACAACATAAACTGCATAGACGTCCAACAATCATTGACTACTTGGAGTTATCAAACATGTAACTACAAGTTGTCAATGAGTTCCATCACAAACATAAGATAATAAGGCATTGCATCATGAGATAAGGTATGGAAGAGTTTATGTATTTGGTGTGCTATATTTTTAATTGATAGAAATTTTTATATTGTTTGTATATGATAGATGGTATGGTTTAAGGCCATTACAATATCTAAATTGTATAGAACACATGTTTCATGTGAAATGAGTTACATTATAATATTGTAATGGTAGTTTTTTTTATAAATAGATTATTGTAAAGATATTATGTCATTTTTCTATTTAGTTTTTAATTTACTTAGAGGGGGGTATTTTGATAGATAAATATATTGATCATATTTGAAAATCTTAAATAGAATGAATAAAATGTAAGGCAGTGTAAGAATGGATTGGTTTATCAAAATGTAAGAAAATAAAATATATATTTAAAAGCTTATGATAATTCAATTAAAAATAATAGTAGATAAATACTTAAAATTATGAGTTGTGATAGATAAAGAATTAAATATTTAACATGTAGAAACAAACTCTTCTAGGTGTGTCAAATAGATTCATTTCTACAATAAAAAAATTGGACATGGTAGATGATTGAATTTGAATTAATTATTATTTTTCTCTAGATGGATTAATTCCACAAATGCAAACATGCTCTTGCAATTGCAAATATGATCATTCTATACAAATGCGGCCAATAATAACTTTTAGTTTTGAAAATAGTTCACCTTTACTTTTTTACATACGTAAAAAGCCTAGTTGTATGGTTGGAAGTTTGCACATGATAAGAAATTCCTCCCTCTTGTCAAATCATGTAAGGATGCTAATTTAATGACTTGAAAAAATATTTAAAGATAATAAGTAATCATGCAATATGACCTATAATGTTGATGGAATGCTAATACCACTAAATAACCCTTTTTAAGCTCTTGATGTGTTAAATAAATGATCATTTTATAGATCTCTTATATATTTAAATGAATTAAGGTTAGTCCTTAAATACAATTCTAAATATGTAAGTAAAATATTTTACTCTTCAAGTCAACACATAATAGCTAAATGAAGGGAAAATAGTTGAATTCAAATTTAAAAAGTAAAAATTCAAGAATTATGTATGTGATTGCATAAGTGACCTAAATCATTTAGATAATTGCAAATTTGACTAAAGATTAGAAATAGATAAACCTAGAGGATGAAACTTGCTCCTTAGAATGAATGCAAATAGAGATGGGTATAAACTGATTTGAGTCTATTTATCATTGCATAAAAAATAACCTAACTAAAATGAATCTAAAAATAAAAATAAAAAATTGCAATTTTTACCATTCTAATTCTCAATTGTGACACAGCATGATTATATATATCGTTTAGTCCTTTCTACTTATTCAAATAAACCCTAATTTAAGTTTATGAAATAGATAGAGTACATTCTTCCTTCTAGAGAAGAATGTTACGAGGCTTACAAAGTGCTTATTGATAATAAAGACCATACTTTACGAAGGAAAACTTAGAGGGACATTCTATCTAGGAAGCAAGTACATAGAATGCAGATAATCCGTGGGGGGTCATGCTTCAGCTTTGGCAGTCTTCTTGGTAGGGATGCCAGACATGTCTTCAAATTCATACTGGGATCCACCATGTTTCGAGAGTTCGAGCTTCTCGCCGTCGCCCCACAGAGCGTACGCCTCTTCTCCATGCGCTGCGTCGTCTCCAATTTCCAGTGCGTCATCAGGCATCCGCAGGGGAACAATCACCCGAATCACCAAGCATATAATGCTCGTCACCACCACATTCAGCACTACGATAAACAACGCAGCAAATATTTGGTAAAAGATTTGTACGGGACCAGTGTGGCTATACTTCACACCCTCAGGGTGCTTATAGTACTTTTTATTGAAACTGTATACCAATCCAATGGGATTCGGGTGAGCCGGTGTTAGGGCGAAAAAAATTTCACAGAGAACAGGATGGCCGAAGATGCCAGAAAGAACTCCTCCGAGAAGGCCCGCCACAGCGTGGGTGTGGAAAACGCCCATGGTGTCATCCACCTTTTGAAGAAGCGCTGAGCGCTTATGAACGACCATCATTGTGAACCACGGAACACTGCCTGAAAGCATGCCCATCAGAATTGCTGCCCACGGTTGCACAACCCCTGCCAACAAGGCACATATTAGTTTTCTTGATTCTTCGATGATGCCCATGAGAAACAATAATCATTTACAATACTATATCTTGGTTATGAGCAATAAAATGGGGGCGGGGGGAGACGGAAACCTGCTCCAGGAGTGATGCAGACCAGGCCGGTGATCATTCCCTGCACTGCACCGATGACGGAAGGCTTTCCAAAGACCATCATATCGAGGCATAACCACATGAGTAGACTAGTGGCGGCGCATATATGTGTGTTCAACACGGCCAAGGAAGCGATAAGATTGGCAGCATAGGGGGCTCCTCCATTGAATCCCGACCATCCCAACCAGAGCATACCTGCGCCTCCCAGCATTAGCAGCACATTATTCGGCGGAAATCTTTCTCGATCTTTCGTCAACCTCGGTCCAACCTGCGACGCACATTCTATGAATACAACTATCGAGATCTACAACGATGAAGGAGATCAATATTAATATGAAAATAAATAATCTATGTTTATCAATTGTAGTCACCCAGTAGGCGGCCGTGAATCCTGCCACTCCCGATGAAAGATGGATTACATAGCCTCCCGCGAAATCTATTGTGGGAAAGTTTTTGTGAAAAACTCCACTCCACATGGCATAGGCGCCAATGGAGTATGAGAAAATAAGCCACAGAGGTACGAACAACATCCAGGCATGGAAATTCATCCTTCCCAGAAGCGAGCCGGCGATGAGAATGAGCGTGATTGCGGCGAAGACAAACTGGAAGAAGACGAAGGTGGCCTCAGGGAATTTACCAAACTCATATTGCTCGAACAAGAATATTATACCCAAAGACTTGAAACTTGGCCTCCCCCAGAAGCCCTGCACAAGTGGTTTACTAGGATTAAACGACAGCTCGAAAGCAAAAAGTGCCCAGACCACTAACACCGCTGCAAAGGCGTAGAGAGCCATGAAAGCCGAGTTGACGGCCCACTTCTTTTTCACAATACTCCCGTACAGAATGACGAGGCCTGGCACCGACTGCATTCCTACTATTGTCGCCGCTATCATTTGCCATGCGTTGTCTCCTGAGTCCAACCAGTCCGGCCTCCCTGTTACGTTAGCCATTCCTCTCTATTGGTGACGAATTGTGAGGTGCCTTCAACCTTCCACCACATCCGCCTTATAAAGATGCAGCTGAATGAACATCGTAATGTTTTCTTCGTCGTCGAGGTGCACTTTTATCGTAAATGTTGATTACAAACCTGGCAACTTTCAATCATTTTTACACCCACAATGCGTCTCCGTCGTTATATTTTATGGTTATTGATTGATAATTTCGACTCTGTCTGGCTGGCAGAGGAACATCTATGACGAAAATAACAATGCCTATAGACGGAGATTCCATTGCTTTACAATATTAAAATTACTCAATACACAAATCAAAGCATTTACTGCTTGGAGTTATCAAGCATGTAAGTAGTTGTCGTCAAGGAAGTTCCGTCGTGAATAAAACATAATAAGGTATCGTATCGCCCGGGGTAAGATTTGGAAGAATTTTTAAGTATTTGGTGTGTTGTACTAGGCAGTTTTATATTGTTTGCTATATAATAGCTGGTAAAGTTATTAGTTTGTCAAATGGTGGTTTGAAAATATTTTAATATTTAAATAATATAGTTACATGTTTTATGTGAAATGAGTTGAGTCGTTATAATATTGTAAAGGTATTATGTCTTTTTTTAATTTAGTTTTTAATTTATTTTGAGGGGAGTGCATTGATATATAAATATATTTACAAATGATATAAGGTTTGTGTAAAGTTGGGTCTTTTATTTTATATTATTCATCTATCTTTTATACATGTTTCTATACACCTACAATCCATCCTTATTCACATGTTCACACACCCTTACATATTCATCCTATCCACTTGTCTACCACATCTATGCTCACACTCATTCCATGCACAAATTATTTATCAAGATCTAACCCCTTTTCAACTCGAGGACTAGTTCATGATCATGAGGTTGTCCTAGTGGTTGAGGACTCATCTTACCCTAATTTAAAATTTTCAATTCAAGTTTTTAGTAACTTCCCATCGTTTTTCTTCCTATCTAGTGTCAACTAAACATAGATTTACATGATATATTGCACAAATTTGTATTTAAGGGCATTTAATGTATTCATTCTAATAATATAATGATTATCAAAGACCTAAGGATGCATTTATATTTACACACTTCAATTGACACTCTATAAGGAGTCTAGCTACCTACACAATCAATCTAGAAGCATATTAAATGATTGGAGACTATTATTTTTTACAATTGTTCAAAAAACATTGTGATGAGAGGGGTTGATTTTGGAGAACTTGATTCCCAATGAAAAATAAACATCCCTTAATGTATTTTAAGTATTTCCAAGTCTTGAGATATTTAGGAAGAGTATGCTAAATTACCACAAATTAGGAAAAGTTGATAACATACATTTATGGATTTCACATGACAAGTTGTAGGTATAGGACTAATTTGTGGTCCCAAATTCACCCCTAACTCCTAAACATATCCCAATCGCTTATACTTATTCATGCATAGGGATAGATGAGATTATTGATTTTGAGGTAATTTCCAATTTAATATCCACTGTAACTCTTAACACCAAGGCATGCCAATTTTAGATCCACATAAACAATAGCGCATTCTCAAGTTACCAAGCTAAGTATAATTATTTATATTTATATTTATTAGCTATTATAAAGTACTCAAATTATCAATATTGAGTTTTATGAACTTGTCTAATTTGTGCATATTTATATTACTTTATTAGATTAGCTTATGTTTTTGATAAAGGGTAAAATGGGTTTTATAGTGACCCGAAACCACAAAGTTTACAACAGAAAAGAAAGGACAGAAAAGTCTAGCAGACAAAACTGGCTGCACAAAAGGAAAAGACTAGAACAAGCAGCAGCCACCCGCTAAAGACCATAAAGGTCAAACAAAAAAGGCCAGCAGAGGAGCCAACAAAGGACCAACGAAAATCAACCCAGAGTCATAAGGACAAACTCTGTCTCCGCCTCCAGGTTCTGCATATCATGAACGCCCTTCTTAAAGATTTGAATCATTTGCGGAGTGGGAGGAGCCTTCCTCTTCAAATTGGCCATGGTTCTCTTGGAAATGCCAACATCCTCCTCCTGATTTCTTTCGTTAATTTCCTCCAGATCAACCACCAGAGATCCCTGTTGAGCTTTGTCCAATTTCTCAGTCATGGCGTTGATGATGATGGCGTTGTGTCTGGCCATACGATTGTTTTGCTTGGCAATAATTTTGACAGTATTTTTCATTTTCTCCAACTCAAATTCAACATTTTTGTCCTTACCAGCTTGGTACTGGGTATCAATGCTAACACCATGATCTCTTCGTTCCAACTATTTCTTATCAAGCGTCGCAACCTTAACTCCCAACTCTTCCAATTTACTTTGAAGGGCCCAATTTTTTATCTTTAACTCATTGATTTCATGAAAAGCCCATTCTGAAAGTTTGAAATGGTTATTAGCATTATTTCTAGCTAAATCCAAAAAATCCATAAAGGAATCTCTATTAGTGTTGCAACAAGTATTAGTTGGGTCAAGAGTAACATGGGAACCAGTTTTAGCATTTCTATCCAACGATGGGACAGCAGAAGGCTCATAATTGTTAGCACCAGACTCCTCAGATTCAGGGGAATCTTCAGAGTGCGAGACAAGGTTTTTAGCCGAAGGATTCTTATCAATACTTCTGGTTTTAAGTGAAGGGCTTCCCAGTTTAGGCACATCACGAACTTTCACAGTAAGGGGGTTAGGGATAATCTTACTAGTTTGGACAACGGGTGGGCACAGGCTCGTTCTAGTCGGACTTAAATTGGGCAAAAACCCCGAGCAACTGGGTTCAGTGTCATCATCCTCAGAATCAGGGGAGGCTTCCAAATTAGTAGGGACGTGCATTTTTTGATAATGTTCAACAATTAATCTAATCAGGCCAGTATGCAAAATAGGGTATCTTCTAGGGTTTTTCTTGTGGTCATCCAAGCTTTTTCTCAAAGAATAGAGAAGATAGAAGGAGAAAGAAACCTTGAACTTGTAGCGGAAGTGGTTGAGCAGGGAAAAGTGATAACCGTAGATCCTAGTGAAGTGACCATCCACAATTATGTACTCCATGATAACACGAAGAACCTTTCTCCATAGAGCTTTTATGGTGTCGGCTTCAAAGTAGCTATTAGCAATTTTCACCAAATTCAGTCTCTCCTTCTCTTTTTTAGGAAATCTGACGATGGCTTCATCCGAGAAAACCCTATCCCTGAAAAACTTTTTCCCATCAGTAGACATTCCCGCCACTTCAGCTATAAGATCTTCGTTGAGCTCAACTTTCCTACCAAAAAGGGTAAGAACCCCATTATCCCAATTTTTCTCAAAAAGATCTGTAGCCTCCTGCTTAGAACCATGGAGTTTCTCCAGAAAAGGAAGTAAACCCCCACTTTTAACTTTTTCCCAAGCCTTAGCATTTCTTGTGTGCATCTCAAAGCTATCCGGCTCAATTCTTTTCCTATCTCCACCCATCTTGGCAAGCACAGTGGAGCAGATAGAGACGAGAACTTTACTAGAACTGGTCCCGCCAAATCTAAGAACCCACAAAGCATGTCAGGCCACCTTGCAGACTAAGAAACTAAGCTCGGTCCCATACAATCTAATGATTGTGATGTGATAATTCCATCCTATCCTCATTAAAGAAATGACACGCCTCTTGTCCATGTGATTCATCATAACTCAATAAAGCCTGAATATTAACACTTAGATCACTAAAATTTAGCCAAGTGCTCTGTTCATTACTCCTAACCCCTTCATTAGCAAAAAAATCCGCTATGGCATTGGCTTCTCTATAGGCTTGTAAAATCTTTATGTTTTCAAACTTAGCTAAAGTCGAGATGGCATCATCAATCCATGACTTTATTTTCCACGAGGGGGGGGACTTGCCAAGAAGACAATCAATAATATTTTTGGAATCTCCTTCAAGCCAAAGGTTTTTAAAATTAAGACTTTGGGCCAAATTTATAATATAAAAAGCACCAGCAGCCTTGGCCAGGTGATTGGTTTGGGAACCTAGAGGAGTAGCTGTCGCACCTAGAAAGTTGCCAAAGGAGTCCCTTATGACTCCACCACAACCCGCTGCCCCTGAATTACCTTTAGCCGCACCATCGAAGTTAGCTTTGACCCATCCATTAGGTGGAAAGGACCAGCGGACACCCTCTCTATCCTTCTTAATTTTTTAGGGGCGCAAGGAAAATCAAGACTTATATTCCATTCCTTGGAAACAATAAGATCATATGGCGAATGAGCCACTTTCTCGGAATTGCTAATCTTCTAGAAGATAGCAATGACATTTTCTTTTAGGAACCTGATTATTTTATCAAAAACAATGTCAACCGAAGCTCTTCTTTATCTCTGTAAATTATGTTGTTGCATTCTTTCTAAAGACCCCAAGCAACATGAGGGAAAGATAAATCCCATAAAAACTGGAGAATATGATTGTGAGTCGGGGCTTTCCATTGAAGGAATAAGTCTTCAATAGATGATGGAAAAACCCATGAAAGTTGCCAATAACTGATTTTTTTCCCAGATTGAGGCAACAAAAGGACAATGAAGGAACAAATGATGCACAGACTCTGCCTCCATCGTACAAAGAAAAAATCTATTAGGTATTTGAAAGCCGCATTTGCAAAGGTTATCAACCGTAAGCACCTTATTTTGGAGAAGGATCTAGAAAAAAATGTTGATTTTAGGGATCAAATGTCTGAGCCAAGCCTTCGACCAAAAGGGAGGAGAACCCTCGGAAGAAGTAACCCTAGCAAAGGCAGACAAAAAAAAATAGTTACCCGAGGGTTCATCAGTCCAGATAAGATGATCATCCCACTGATCAGAGCAAAGCCTAACAGCCAACAAAGAAGACTGAATAGGAGCAAGAACCTGACAGATACTACACAGATCTACCCATTTTCCATTCACTCTATAGTCTTTCACAAAAGAACCAAAACGAGCTTTGCAATTCTCTGCCCATCCACTAAAGGAATTAATTTTTATAAGGGGCTCCTTAAACAACCATCTATCCTCCTAGAATTTAGTTTGGTTTCCACTTCTAACTTGCCACCCTGTTCCAGAGTCAACAATTTTTTTCCCAGTGATCAGATTATTCCAGTAGGTTGAACCTCTGGGAAGAAGATGGGATTCCTTCAACATTATAAGAGACCTATTGCACTCTAGATATTTACTAGCTAGGATATCAGTCCATTCACCTGAAGATGAAAAAATTCTCCAGATTTGTTTTGCTAGAAGAATCTTGTTAACTGATCTGATTCTTCTAAGACCTAATCCTCTGGCCTTTTTCAGTTTGCACACAAGTTCCCATCCTATTAAAGGTAGTCTTTTCTTTTCTTCAACCCCCGACCAAAGAAATCTTTTTTGAATCTTTTCTATAGCATCCGCAAACTTAGCAGGAATCTTAAAGAGGCTCAGAGCATAGATCGACAAGTTCTGAAGAGACGCTTTGAGGAGTTGAAGTTTACCCGTTTGACTTAGTAGAGCTCCTTTCCAACCAGCAAGCTTCCTGCTAAACCTCTCGACCAAAGAAATCCAAAAGGATTCAGGGGGTTTAAGGCTTAAGGGTAAGCCAAGATAGGTGGCAGGCAAAGATTCCACCCTACAACCAAGGATTCTGTAAATTTTAGTATGCCTATGAGCCGGGGTGTTGAAGAAGAAAAGAGAACTTTTTTTATTATTAATCAGTTGTCCAGACGCTCTCCCATATTTATCGAGCAGAGATTTCAAAGTTTTTCCTTCTGAAACCGAGGATTTACCCAAAAGCATTATATCATCAACAAATTGTTGATGAGAACAAACCAAGTTACTTGAGGAAGGATTGAGACCAAGAAGGGGTCTATTGTCAATCAACCTTTTCAAATTTCTTCCAAGAGTTTCAGCCATGATAGTGAATAAAATAGGAGAAATATGATCACCCTATCTTAGACCTTTGGAACTTTGGAAGAAAGTCGTAGGGGATCCATTCACCAAAACAGAAATAGAAGCAGTAGACACCAGCTGTTCCACCATTTGAAGAACCCTGTTGCAAAATCCGAAAGCCTTTAAAATTTTAAATAAAAAAATCCAGTCAACTCTGTCATAGGCTTTTGAGATATCAAGCTTTAACAAAAAGCCTTCAGTCTTAGATTCAACCAAGGAATGGATATTCTCATGCACATAAACAATAGAGTCAAGGATTTTTCTTCCAGGGACAAATCCATTCTATTGAGGTGAAATCAAAGTAGGCAAGAGAATTAAAATTTTTGAAGTCAGAACCTTCGAAATGATTTTATAGATCGAGTTGCAGAGGCTTATAGGTCTGAAGTAGATTAGCTTATGTTACACCTAAGGAAAGTTTAACTTTTCCTTTACAATTTGGTGATCTTGATTGATCTTACACAAATTATCTTGTCTTTAGGGTTTCTAATATATATTTTTAGATATAATATTATTCTATTTTTTCAGAGATTTTTAAATCTACCTATGGTTTGATCTAAATATTCTTATATTTTTCTTAGATTTTGGGTACACAACGAGTATGTTCCCTACCACCATATTTTTTCCCTATCACTATATCAACCATAAGGGTTTTTTCCATGGTTCATTAACATTCATTGACTTTAGATTATAACATTTTTCTATCTTTCATATCACATAAAACACATATCCTTGATACACTTTGTGAATAGTGTAATGAAGTCTTTACTAAAGGCATTTAAATCCTTCTACCTTAGTTTATTCATGATTATAATAAATTAGAACTTTAAAAAATCAAGTTCCTTGCTATAAATTTTGAGTTTTATGTTTCTCCAAACAATCCTACAGGCTCTTTAAGAAATAAATGAGTGTGCACCAATGGATGGTGTCATAGTGGATTTTTAATCTAACAATGCATGGGGGATTTGTTATCAACCCCCTTCATTGGTCCATGTCACCCAATAGGTCCATTTCTATTAGCACAATAATTATTATGTATGTCATGGAAAAGGTCCATCCTCTTTTGTTTTGGCTACTATATTTTTAGTTGAATTCCATGTGGAATGTTCCTAGGATTTCTCAAGAAGGGATGAAGTAGCATTTCCTTCAATTAGAACAATCCATTTGATCTATCATGAGGAACTTTATCTGACAGTATATATGATGTGTGTTTTCTCTTCAACTTTTCCTAGCATTGACACTACCCAATAACTTGGTTTTGATATATATGACCCATTCATGATATATCTAGACAATTCTAGCACACATATTGAATTTGGTAGGTAATTTCCACTTGTGAAATTCAAAACTATCTATTTAGTTACCTTTCTAACATTGATTTTTTACAACCTTCATCCTTTGTACTACACAAGATAGAAATTTAACCTACCCAAAGAGAAATACTTACAAATCAAATTCATTGATCTAAGTACCTTAGATACATCTCAACCACTATCAAGGGCATTGAAGGAACCAAATTCACAAGGATATTGGTCTTGCTCCCACATATTCTATAACTCAAATTTAAACTTTGTTGGGGAAAATTATTGATTGTGGGTTGGGTGATTATTATAAATATGGAGCTACATACCTCTTTACCTTTTAGATTCTATTTGATATAACTAATCTTTTGAGCCTGACGTATTTAACTTTATCTCACTTCTTTTATAATTATATAGGATAATCTCTTTGTATGTATCCATACTTAGTCATACAACATTTTATGCAACTATTCATTACTCTTAGGAGCATTAATATGTGAAATTGTGCTATACATTTTTCATTCCTATTAATGATTATAGGTTACATGATGCATGTGTTATGTTTAGAATATTCTCTATTGACTATAATATCATGTTCTATAAAAATATATTGTAAGAGGATATCCAAATTTAGCATGAGCATTTTTCTAATGTGCTTGATTTTGCATCTCTTTCCTTTTTCACACACTTCATAAATTAGGCTTCAATATGATAGATAAGGATTCAATAGGTTACATTCTTAGATACAGACTCATAGATCTAGTGAGGATTTCCATTTTTTTGATCTTATGTGGCACATTTATCCCAAGAAAATATTTAGACCTATCAACAATTTTTTGTCATGCTTAGTGGAAAACAAAAACCAGCCAATCAAGTCTAGGTGAGCTCTTAGTCATGTAATTGGGGTATGAAAAATACATATTGATATTAGTAGAGGTTATAGAGAACAAGTCAAGGCTTTTTAGATTGCATTCTTGCCAAAACAAAAGAGGTTGGGCCAAAATATAGTGGTCAAAACAAAAGAAGGTGTACCTTGTCAAAGACGCGTCATATATACCTTATATGCCTTGGGCCACTATAAGAAATATGTATTCTTCAATATTTGGGGTATGAAGAACACATATTGTTGTTAGTAGAGGTTATAGAGAACAAATCAAGGGTTTTTAGATTGCATTCTTGCCGATTATTCATTTTGGCTAATGAACGCGAGAGGAAGAAAATAGGAGTCGTATGTTTTGAAGACAAGTGCTTTTGTGAACTAAGGAAATTATTTAAGTTAGAGAAAAAGTAAAGTAACAGTTTAGGCATGCTTTTATACTCTATTTTTCTCTTTAAATTTTGATAATATAATCTAGAGTTTCAAATTTGAAAAGATATAAGAATATTTAAATATATTGGAACATATATGTTGAAATAGTGAATGTGTAGTCTGATTTTTACAAACCTATACATGCAATTATTTAATATCTTTTACTCTAACTATACATGATAGCAAAGAAGAGATATGTTACCCTACTATGATAATTTGAATTTAAATTATTCTATTTTATTCAGGAAAATAAATTTGCAATCTGATATATATACATATATGAAGGTATATATATGCATATATATATAGAGTATGTAAAGAATATTTTGTATTATATGTTTATAAATTTGTATGATAAGCTTGAAGCTTATTTTGATATGTTGACTGAAATAAATCATATTTATATCTAGAGTTGATGAAATATTTTAAATACCGTAAATATGTGTGTATTCTTGTAATAGAATTTGGAAATATATATTGTCCAGTTACCAACATTATTAAATGTGTTCTTGTACAAAGAAATAAAGGAAAAAATAAATAGGTCAAAATTATTTAAGAAGTTATTTTCTTATTGGTGAATAAAACTTTTATTTCACTTAGGTTTTGAGTTGACAAGAACTCATGAAAAAGACAAGGTGTCTCGAGTTAGAGTCATTATATGAAAATACCATAACTTGTAAAATAATTTTAAAAGTATAGTGCATGAAAATAGGAGATTATTTCACTCTTGGAAATGAATGCAAAACTAATGAACAAGGGGTAGTAGCCAAGGTCCAATATATTGTGAGTATTTAATATAGATGTTCATTGTTAGGAAAATAATTTCATGACTTTAGTAGTTTATTGACCCTAAAGAGATACATTTTTTTATCATAAATTCTTATGATAAGTTTAACAAATAGTCAAACAAATCAACCATGTAATAAATACTAGGTTAAAATGTCATTTTCAAGTCGAGTTAGAGGTGTGTGAACTCATGACCATGTTTCCTATGGAAGTGTTTGTTTAATTTCAAAACTTTGGCCAAAGTAATGCAAAAGTATCTGCTTGCATTGGTCGGTTCACAATGTTCTAGATTGCATAATCCATTCAAATTGGTCATACTTAGTTAGAAGTTTTCTAAATTTGTATGGTCAATTGGTTATGTAGGAAACTTGACACTAGGACTTAGATGGCATGTATTTGTTGGTTCCTTTGTCTCTACTCTTCGTGAAGGGTAGGACTAAACTTGTAGATGGAAGGTGAGCAGGGAATCATTAATTTGTGGTTGGAGGTAAAGAAATCAGGTGATGTTCTCCCTCTTGTAGACGAATTTTCCAATACCTGTGAGATAGATGCAAATTTCTAAATATGGAAGACTTGACTTTATAATACTTATTGTGTATTGTAAACTTGTATAATTTAAATATATTTATGTATTATAAAAGAAAAGATTATATTTTTTTTTTCAAAGTTGTAATTATAGCATTACAAATTCAAAAGTTATAGTATTCATTTATTTATGGATCAAGTTCAATAAATTTAATATAAATTTTTTTAAAAAATTGCTATCCTATTTTTAGCATGTGATTTTACTTCTATGGTAATTCATAATTTTTATTTTTTTTTAAGAAAGTTGAGTTTGTTGCATATGGTATTAGAGCTACCATGTTCAACACATGGACCTATGAGCTCATTATGATTTTTTTTCTCAAACATTAATAGATAGCTAATGTTTGAAAGCTTTCTTGTGCCAAAATGGAAAAAAGAAAAAGGAAAACAACAAGGAAATATTTACCTGAGAACTTGCCTGGCGTAGTGGCCAAAAAGGAATCATCTCTGGAGGTAAAACTCTTGGAGAATATCAACTACTCAAGGGGTGTATGGTGTTAGAGTAATTGTGCATTATCTAACAATTAATTACTAGTCTAATTTATTCTCATGCACTTAACCTAAACTTAGGAGTTCTTTATTCAGTTAAGTGTGTTTCTATGTTAACTAAAGTGAGCTATTATTAGAAAATTCTATCTCATTGCATGAGATGTTGAAACTTTTTGTGATCTAATCCATTTACCTTTTAGGGTTGCTCCTATATAGAACTCGACACTCACTATATAATTATTCATGCCTTTGATAGAACTATCAACCTTTGAGGACTCTTGTTTTCCTTGAAGATTCTTGAGGTTCATTTTGTACCTTTTTCTTGTTGAGGAATATAGCAATTATTTGTTTGCAGATCTCTTACATGGAAGGTTTCTTTGTTCGTTGATTGATCATGTGGCTCATTTTTTCACAATTCTAATATGGCATTAGAGCATGGATTCAACAAACCCCTTCTTAATTTATGAGGTTTTTTTGTTCAACAAGGGTTACAGGCTTCAGATCTAGAATCCCCATTGTTTTTTCTGTAAATTTTGGAGGTGGAAATTTTTTTGGTGCATTTGGAACCAAAATAGAGTCTTCCATTGGATTCAAAGCTATTGAAAAATTTAGTTTTCCTTTCATTTTCCCTGATTTGGATTCCTGAGGTCAAATCTACAAGGGTTTAAAACACTTACTTTTTTTCAAATCCGGAGGGTAGCTACGATTTCAGGGCATTTTGGCATGCAAAGAATCTCACGGTTGTGTTCAGGATGGCGATTTGATGAATATTGACTATAAATTTGTCCTATTTCACTGACATAAGGTTCTAAAGCAAAAAAAAAATTGGCCTAGGGGTCGTGTGGCCCCTATGCACGAAAATTAAAAAAATTGAAAAAAAATAAAATCGTCAACTTATTTTTTTATAAATCTTTTTTGAAATTAAATTTTTTTTATTAAAATCTGAGCAAGAATTATTGCAGTTTCGAATTTGATTGGGTGGATATTAAAGGGGTGGTACCCACAGGTACCTGTACTCCCGTACCTCAGCCTCGACGCCTTTCCACTTGCCACAGTGGCGGTTCTTTAAACCATCAACCAACAAGTTTTATACCATTGGTGACAAACATAGAATTTCCTAGTGTTCAAAATATTATGTAGCAACTCCAAAAAATTTCAGTGATTTCAACAATTTTTTTGACTTTCTTTTTTCAGCAACTCATTTTTTTCAGTGTCAACGACAAAGGAATGTTCTAACGGAAACTTTTTTCAAGGGTTGGATTTTTTTTCCAAGCAGCTAGGGAATATTCTTGGAATATTCCACCAACGTCATGTTGATTCAGTCGTACGGTTGCTAGGCAAGCCTCTTTGAACCCTCAGTGTGCCCTAAAGGAGATGTTTTCCTCTTTTGGCCATAATTTGGGCATACAATACCAGTTTTTGGAAAACAAGATATTGTTGAAAAGCCGGTTCTACCAACTTTCCAATGGTGTGGGTCTCAACACTTTTTTTTTGGCTAGTGCATTCTACATCCTGTTGAAGTCAAAGGTATTGTTTTCAGTCTTGAGCTCATAACTTTTGACCCATTTCTCTATTTTTTGCAATTCTAGTGGCATTCAAACGGTCTTTCAAATTTCTTCATAGCCATACATACCATTTTTCTAGATTTCTCTCTAAGTATATTTTATTTAGTTTTTTTGTGTTTTCACATTCTAGTGAATTACTTCGAGCTCTTAGCTCCTGGAAACTTTTCATTTGCATGGGATGACTCATTTTTGGATATTCTATATGTATTTTCTAGTATTATGTCCTATTTGGGAATTTTAGAAATCTTTTTCATGTACATTTTCTTTTGTGGACTTATTGTGATAAAGTGCCATTTTGGTGTATACTTTTTGGGGATTTTGAACATCATGTTGTGTCTTTTGTACACACTATGATATAAAGTGTCATTGGGGTTGATGTTTGCCTTTTTTTTTCCATCACATCTTTGTCAAGTGAGTGTCCCTTCCACAACAGTAGTGAATCTAGGCGATTCTTGCCTAATTTGTGTGTGCCTTAGTTTGCACACCCTTTATTTGCAAGTTGTTTCTCCTACTTGTACTTCTTGGCTTCACACATTTTTAGTGTACCTATCTTAGCTCTCCCTATTCAACATTATTGGGGGTTTCTACTATTGGTTCTAATTCTTTCTTGGATTTGCGTTGGAGTGATCTATGTATCTAGTTCTTGTTCCTATGTACTTTTAGATGTAGTATACATCAGCAACTGGTTACTTGTATTTTGATGGGATGGAGCACTTACCATATGGAAACTCTTGTATTCCTATTTTTTGGAGGTGATATTTCATTTTCATTTGAACAGAGACTATGGTTACCTATATTTTCAACTTGCATCTTGCATGTTGAGTAGTGTCATTGGGTGATCCCACAATACTGGTTTACAATTTCTAGGAGATCTTGATTTTTGCTAAAATCACATATTTTTAGAAAATATAATGATTTAAGCCTTGAAAAGCTCCATTTAGAGGATTCTAATTGAAGAAGGTTTGATCGAACCACCTTAGATCAAATCCCCTTAGATAGAACCCCGCTCTAGTTTTAAACCATACCTATAACAGAGTCTCCTTTACACCTATCAAAATACTGATAAAAAACCACTTTTGATTTAACTTTTGGGGGATCAAATGAATTCATTTAAAATTTATTTTTTGTAAGTATGTAGTCCTTATTATAAGCTTCTCAAAAAGTATAATTTTAAATAAATTTAATTTTATTATTATATTTATTTTTTATTTCTTGTGAATGTAGGATTTTCATCAAAAATCCATCTCTCTGTTCTACACGTGGAAAAATAGTAGATTATCAAAAATTTTTTTTGAAAAATATCAATGCACTAGATATTGAAGTGCTTGATCCAATAAAAAAAGTTATGTTGTATACAGTCCGCTTATGTCTGAATTGTAATTGGTTTGACTTCGAAACTTGATTAAGGAAAACATATTCAATAGAACACTATGAAACCAAATGAAAGTGCTAGATATCATAGTTACAAATCTAAACTAAAAAAAAAAGAATTTTATCCTTCATGGAAAAAAAATTATGTTGTATATGGTGAGCATCACTCAAAAATGGTGTTTACTGAAAAAAACTAGTTTTCGAAGGAGATGGAAAAAGAAGTGCAATCTAATTCCAAAATTTTTCAAAAAAATATATTTAGAATATGCAAACAAAATTTCACAAATCACTAGTTTGCATTATCTTCAAATTCCTCACGGTTTAGCCACTATAGGTGCCCAAAAGTGAAGATTTAGTTAGAAAAAATCAGTTGAATGTCCAGTTTGGCCAAAAATTGTAAACCAGTATTGTGGGATCACCCCATTAGGGTCACTCATGCAGATTCATGTACCATTTGTATCTTCAAGTTCTAGATGTTTTCCTTTGTTTACCATCTAATTCAAGTAGTGTCATTGGGGACACTCATGAAGATTATTGTCTCTCTCGTGATCAATGTTCTTTAGACTATTGGTACCTATATTTTTTACTTGAATCTTGCACATGTTGAGTAGTTTTGTTGGGGTCACTCATGCAGATTCATGTATCACCTGTATCTTTGAATTCTAGATGTTTTCCTTTGTTTTACATCTAATTCGAGTAGTCGTTGGGGGAACTCATGTAGATTACTGTCTTTTTGATCTTGACATTTGTATCTTCGAGTTCTAGATGTTTACCTATTGTTTCCATTTGATTTTAGTAGAGTCATTGGGGGAACTCATGTAGATTCTTGTTATCTTGATCTGGATCATCATTTATTTCTAGAGGTTATTCATTTCAACACTATATCAGTCATCTTTCTATAGCAATCTACATCTTCTTCATGCTTCAGTGATGTTCTACATGTTCCTCTCTTTTGGGACATTATTTTGGTTGGAGGCTTCTTAGTCCTTCACCTTGATTTGGAGGCTCTTTTAGTCCTTCATTCACCTTTATCTCTTTTCGAGAGGAGTTTTTCCCATATGATTTTCTCCTTCTCTAGTTTTGAGAGATCTTTTGTTTGTACATGGGTACCTCACCAGGCCTTGTTTGTCAGGACTGCTCATGCATTATCTTTTTAGGATTTTTAGCTACTCCCTAAGTTCATCTTAAGGGGGGTGTTAGAGTAATCATGCATTAGCTAATAATCAATTAATCTTTAATTAATTATTAGTCTAATTTGTTCTCATGCACTTAAGCTAAAATTAGTTATTTATTCAGTTAACTAAGTTCTCTTCTATGTTAACTGAAGTGAGCTATTATTAGATCATTCTATATCACTGTGTATGAGATGTTGAAACTTGTTGTGATCTAATCCCTTTACCATTTAGGGTTTCTCCTATATAGCACTCAACCCTCATTATATTATTCATGCCTTTGATAAAAATCTCAACCTTTGAGGACTTGTTTTCCTTGAAGATTCTTGAGGTTGATTTTGTAGCTTTTTCTCGTTGAAGAATATAACAATTCTTTGTTTGCAGATCTCTTTCGTGGAAGGTGACTCATGTTTTTCACAATTCTAACACATGGCTTGCTAACTTTGAAACCCTTGTCAATGCAATTAAACATATTCAATTGGAAAAGAATAAACATAGAAAGATGACAAAGAAGACCATAGTACCTACCCCCTCTATTATACCAAATAAACCATCTATACATCGGGATATGCCATTTGGTTGTGGTCATGATGCACCAAAAGTAGGAAAGGAGGTGATGGAGGATTACCAACAAGTACACCCACCCTCCAAGTTTGTCTTGGTAGATTTTGAGGGTGAAGAAAAATCCAAAGAAATACCATTATCCGATAGCGACTTGTAGTCGCATATAGTCAAAAAAGTTTTGTATTAAACAAGGATGTACTATGAATCCTCCAAATAATTTTTTATATTTTTCCAAATCTATGTATTGCATTATATAGCACTTGGTATAAATGATGTTTATTGTTTAAAATACAATGATAAAATTAGAAGATCTAATAAAATATCTAAAATGAACTTTAGATGTGAAGTAGAAATCAATCATGGTCCAAACTCAAATTAACCCAGGGGGAAGTCAAGAGGTATTAAACCCTTTTGAAAAGATAATGGCTAAATTGGACCAAATTTTAGCCATGTTTAATGAAAAAAGGAAAGAATTAGTACCCTGGAATAGGAAGTTAGGGGCCAAAGTAAGCCAAAAAGAGAGAATGAGGCATCCTAGGAAGGGTAAGACAAAAATAGGCATGATTGCACCACCCAAAGTAGGTGAGGGGAAAACAGTTCTAATTCAAGAACTAATAATGAAAAGAAGAATCAGTTAGTTCTTGAGTTATCAAGAGATATAAAAAAGGTAACACCGCCTAAATTCAAAGGAATGGTGAGTGGTGATGCAACAAAAGCTTGGCTCATAGAGATGGAAAAGTACTTTAAGATAAGAAATTACTCTAAAGTTACTAAGGTAGTTTAGGCTACTTACCAGCTATCAAGAGAAGCATCCACCTGGTGGATGAGTAAGAAGACAAAGTTGGCGTTAAGCTCTTTAAGCTTAACTTGAGATCAATATGTAGTAATATTTACGCAAAGGTGGTTACCAAAACTTTTCTTTGACTAAAATCTTACAGACTTTCAAAATTTGTGACAAGGAGACTTATTTGTGGTTGAGTATTGGGAAAAGTTTACATGTCTCTTGAAGTATGTACCCTAGTACCAGAAGGATGAAAGTTTTAGAATTATAAAATTCATCATGAGGATGAATGCTCAAATAGGAGGAGAATTTGATGTTCATGGTCCAACAACAATGGATCAAGTATTTGAGAAACCTATTAAGCAAGAGAAAAAATTGAAGTCCATCTCTGGTTATTGTGAGAAGAATCATAAGAAGTACAATTGGTCATAGTCATCTCAATATTTTAAGAAGAGGAATGATAAGTAGGAAGACAAGAGGAAAAATGATAAGGGGTTGAGGAACAATTGGAATGATTCCAAGAACGAGAAGAAAAATAACAATAATTCTAAAAGGAATGAAGATAATGTGGGAAAACCTTTTGAAAGGAAATGACCTCCTAGATGACGTTTCTGGAGGTGATCATTATGCTAAACAATGTCTGAACAAGATTCAAGGAGCTTAGTAGTGAGGAAATCCATTACCTACCTAGCAAGCAACCTTCCAACAGAGGATTCAAGCAACCTTGGATAATTAGCAAACGAAGTACCAAATTACTCTTATTGAGAAAACAAGTGCATTATTTGGATTTCCTATTTCAATTTTGATTGATACTTGTGCAACATAAAGTTTTATTTCACTAAGAGTGTTAAATAAATTTTCTAGAAAAGATGGATATATGGCTAAACCTTGGTCGGTTGTGTAGTGTAGGAAAAAGTATCCCTTTTTAACACTTAATTTGGGAATAATTAATATTAAAATGAGCTTAATTATTGTGTGAGGGGGAAAGAATCCATTAGGAAAGATGCAAAAACAAGATCAAATGCAAGATTGAAATCAGAAACTATCTATTCCAAAACATTTAATCTATCTTATTCCATCACTCATGAAATTTGTACAAATCTATGCTATTTGAATGAAATGAGATCCTAAGATATTCAAAAAGAATTCAAACAAACAAAAGAAGAGTTTACCATCCCATGTTGGAGTTTATTTGCATGATGTTGGGTTGTTTGTATCACTGCAAAGCCTCCACTGCTTACGTGTAAAAGCTTGATGAATGATGCTTGTGTTTGAAGAAATGACTAAAGCTCTATCAATGGTGATCTTGACAACACTATGTTGCATAAGGTAAGTTGAAATTCTGATCCTTATTTGTGAGGAGAGGAGTTTGTTATATAGGAAATGAGATTTTGAATCAACGGTCAAGATCACGTTGGAGAATATCCAGATCAACGGTCAACATGTGTTGAGAGGATTTAGACATGAGAAGATTGTGCAAAGTTGATTGCACAATTAGGGTGATTGAAGAATAGATTGGCTAGTTAGCAATTTTGATTAATCAGTCAACATTTGATTGCTTAGTTAGCAATTGATTGATCAATTAGGGTTTAGTTAGGAATTAGATGGTTGAGTTAGCAAAATTAGATTGCTTAGTTAGCAAAATTAGATTGCTTCTACTAGCAATCCATGATTTTCTCAATTAGAAAGTGGGCGAGGAATATTAATTAATTAATTTAATTAATTAATTCTTTTTTGTGTTTGATCGTGCAAATCAAATTTGACTTTTGCAAATAGAGTTGCATTAGTTTGATTTGATTTTTGATAATTGATTTGAATAGTTTGATTTGATTATTCAAATTTTGGAGGGAAAGTGTGATAATTAAATTATTATGATTTAATAATTTAATCAATTTAGAGGAATAAGGTGAAATAGTGATGTAATCAAATAATTAACGTTGTTCATGACTAATCAGGATGAAGTAAGATTAAATTATAACTTTATTAAATAAATGTAATTTATTTAAATTGTCGAGAATGATGAAAAAGTGAATTAATTAAATAACGTCAAGTATTCTTCAATTAATAGAGGAAAATCAGGGTTTTCAAGACTTTATTAAATAAATAGTATTTATTTAATTTGTCAAGAATGATGAAACACGAATTAATCAAATAACGTTGTATTATTCGATTAATAGAGGAAATCAGGGTTTCATATATTGTTTGATGTTGTTCGATGCATTGTGAGATGTCATGGGATGATTTCGAGATGTTTTGAGTTGATTCAAAGATATTCTGAGATGTTCTAAGTTGATTGAGAGTCGTTTTGAGTTAATTTGGAGTCATTCTGAGACGTTCCGATGTGATTCAGAGTCGTTCTGAGTTGATTCAAAGTCGTTCTGAGTTGATTCAGAGTTGTTCTGAATTCATTCAAAGTCATTCTGAGACGTTTTGAGTTGATTCAGAGTTGTTCCAAATTGACTCGGGATCATTCTGAGACGTGATAGGTGTTAAGTCAATTTTACATGTCTACAATTATGCCTTAATTTAGTGTTGTAATATGTTTTTCATATTCACATTAAGTTTAGGGCCCTTTTAATTAAAATGGACTTAATTGTGCCTTATTTAGGGTGTTGTAAAGTGTACCTTTACACTTTCACACTAATCTAGGGCTTTATTAATTGATCAAGGTTAATTTTATTTAATTGGCCCCTTTAATTCAAATCCAAGCCTAATTAAATGCAATTTTTAAGGGATAAAAGCCAAAATTCATAAATTTCATTACACAACACTTAACTTTGGAAGATGTGTGTTCTAGGTAGGTGACCTAGGACCCATTCTCCATAAGATGAATGGGTCTTCACTTAGTCCTATGACCCAAATTTTACATAAGGTTTAACATTGCTTGATGTGTGTCCAAGGTAAGTGGTCTAGGGCCCATTCATCCTATGGAGAATGTGTCCTCACTTAGACCTAGGACGCCTCTTTGAAATATGTTTTTGGTAGTATTTTAATGATTTCAAATCTATAATTCAATGTCGGCTTGTGATATTTGAATTTCAGGAATTAATCTTAAGTTATGTATAAATACAAGGTCATTTCACTTAGTTTCATCCTAGAGTTTTTATGCAAGCATCCTAATAGAAAAATTATGATCAAGAGAGCATTCAAGAGTAATTTCTAAGGCATTTAGGGGCAGATTTGAAGAAGATTATTATAGCAATCAAGATTCATGTTTTCATATCAAATATGTATTGCATCATGCATGTTGTTTGAGCTCATATGTGGATGTAGTGTTCAAGATCAATCAAACATATTCAAAGGAATTGTCTCTAATCAAGTTTCATGATCAAGATCTACATTCATTGAGGCCACTTCATGCAAGTTTACAGATTTATACTCCAAGGTTTCAATTATGGTTTGGTGAGTTGTTACATATTATTGTTTATTCATCATTCCTTCATGCTTTCATTCATCTCAAGGTTTAATTACCAAAATATGGTTTGACCAAGGTAAATCCCCATTCACCTAACAAACAACATTTTTCTCTCTTTGACATGTGATTTTAGATTTTAGGTTGAAGATCAATTGAGGAGCAAAATTGAAGAAAGTTGCAAGAAAAGTTGTCAAATCATGGAAACTGAGCTACAGGTTTTATTTTCAACTTTTTGATGGTGATCAACTGGAATCTAGGAGTGCAGATTGAGGAGAACATAACCCAAAAACTAATTTTTAGGAGCCCTCGCCAAGACCCATTCACCATAGGGCGAATGAGTCCTCAATGAGGTTTGAAAAATCAACTTTGGTGATAGGTACACAACTTTCACACCTTTCTAGATCTCCCTTTTGGTTACTGTTTCAGATAGATTTAATTATTGTTCCTCATTTGTATGTTATAGCTAGCATTTTGAATGAAATTAGGAAAAGTAGGTGCATCATAGTTTTCATTTTAATCACCCTCACACCATTTTCAATGTTTCATTTTCGTGAACCCGAGTTTGATCATTACATTTTATGATTTTGGAAGTCCTTTTCATCCTAGATTTAGATCTTGCAATCATTTACATCTCTTTGCATTGAATTAGGTCTCATTTATGGTGTGTAGTTTGCATTCAACTTTGCATTTCATTTAAGGGTTTTAGGATTGCATATTTTGCATTCTTCAAATCTGAAAAATACAAAAAAATACAGTCATCTTGCATATCATATACATTATATTAACTTGCATTTGAAAATTGAAACAAAAATTGCATATCAAACTAGCTTTTCTAGGTTATCATTTTTTCAAAATTTTCACTTGCATGCCACATTGGATTCACACAAAACTGAAACTGAAACTTGTTGTAATAAACCTGAATTTGAAAACCACTGAAAAGCACTAAAAAATCTGTAAAAATTTGTTTCAAAACCCTCATCTAGGACCCATTCACCCGAGGGTGAATGAGTCCCTAATCAGGTCATAATCTAATTTTTTGAGCATTAAAATATTCATTTCTGCATTTTTGTTTGCTTCTTTCAGATTTTTGTTACTATTTGTAGAAATTATGTTCCATCAATTTGATCATATCTAGCTTAATTTGGTAAATTTAGTGCATTGTGTGATTTCAAATTTGCATTTACGAGAATTCATTTTTAGATTTTTACATAATGTAATTAGAAAATTACCTTGTTTTAAATCTGAAAATATGAAAATGGACAAGTTTTTTAGCAATGTGTGGAAGTCCTTGTTCTCCTTGGTTGATGTTTCAAGTTATGTTTTTGCAATGATCCTAATGCAATTGACTCTAACCATGCTTAACCAACTCCTAATGAGTGTCCTCGTGAAGTTGACATCATTGGATAAGATGATGCTAGCATGGATGAGTTCATAAACGATTTCCTTAACATTCTTGAGAATAATGCATCCTTTTGTACCCTTCCATGAAACAACCAACACAACTTGAGATGTTTGGCCTTTTGCATCCTGATATTAAGTCACAAACTAAGCCTAAACATCCAACAATGAGTGAACCTAACTCCTCTAATCAAGTGCATACCTATCCATCTTATGTTAACAAAGTGACCAACACTCCCATCAATCTAGAAGAGACTTATGGCCAAGGCTTTAATATTTTAACCAACCAAGGATGTGACATAACTAATGAGCATGAAATTCATGAAATTTTAGAGCAAATTCCTATTGGACAAACCAAAGGATTAGGATATCAAGATCCTCCTCCCAACATAAGTGTCCTCCTTTCTAAGGAACAACCAATGCCTCATTAAGATGATAAGGGAATCTCAGGTTCTCCTCCTCAACATCTACCTCAAAAAATTGGCGAATCAAGCAAGCAACAAAAAACTTACAATATCAAAAAATTACCATTCTTACATAAACAAAAATCAAACAAAAGTTGGAGCACCTCCTTAAAAAAGGTTGGATTAAATTGCCACCTCCTAGTAGAAGCGGTATACCTAAGAAAAACATGAATTATTGCGCATATCATAGAACTCTTGGGCATCTTATTGACGAGTGTTGTGCCTTGAAATTGATATTGAGTGATTTTTATTCTAATGATGATGATTCCTATGACCAACTAGTTCTATAGAAATTACATGCACCTTGGTCCTTGCAATGTATTAATTGTAGAATTCTAATATGCTCACTAGTACATGTTTTACATTCATTGCAAAATCATTCTCTTTATCGCAAGGAGCTCATTTTCATCATCTATCTTGGCTCATCCTTTTCCTACACTTAGTGGGGGAAGGGGGTTAGATAGTCGTGTCCTAGCTTTGGCACTTGATGTTGTCCCTTTTGCTAGTTGTCTGCCTTCCACATATACCAAACAAGATTGGGATGTGGACGACCTACTATAGGTTGACTCACATGTGCCTTACTAGTATTTTGCATTATTTTATTTTTCATGTTTCTTTATGTGATTGCATGTGTGTAATGTGATCTCTCGTACTATTCTATTTGATGTATCTCTCTCTCTCTTTGTGCATTCCTCTATTTGTATCTACATTCTTCTATATGTCGTAATTTTTTTTATCTTTTTCACTTGTCTTATGTTTTCCTTTTGGGGATGATGCAAGGTGTCGAGACATTTAGGTCTCTTCCATGTTGATCCGAAAGGATTTTCTTTGTTTTTTCTCTCTCTTTGTGTCATTCTTCCAGTTTTATGAGTATTTGGGGAATGATGACATTTGTGTGCTCTATAACAACATTGTAGTAATGAAATCCTAACCTCGAATCCATAGATCCATTATGTATTTTTGGGGGCAACTTCTCCCTCCTTTTTTGTGACGTAGCTTTATTTTGGAAACATATGACTTGGCATAGGGATTTTTGATGAATCTCTCATGTCTTAGGATTGTACATTGGCTACTTTAAATCAATTGCTCACAGTAATGGTGTTAGCAACTGCTTTAAAGTGGGGGCATACATCGATAATATCTTTCAACATTTTTCATGTTTCATGGTGTGATTTTCTTTTTTCTTGTGATGCGTCCTTTTCTTGGTGGTGTCATTGGGTTTTATGTCCTCCAAGAGTGTGATATTTCTTAGTGTACGACTTTCCTCTTAGTGATGATGCAACACACTGCATTCCCTAAGTTGTGGATCTTTTACTCTTGACTTGTCCTCTCTTGGAGACATTAGGCATGATGTTCCCTAAGAAGAAGACCTTACACAAACTAAGTGAAATCCCTTTGAACAAATTTTGTTTTACTAGCATTATTGTTCATAAGCATTAACATAACATAGCTTGTTAGCCTTATGAAGCTCGAAACCCTAAATTCAAGGCCACCAAGCATAACACACTTTGCTTTCCAGTGGAGCCTTGTCTTGTTCATAGGTCTTTAGAATAATGCAATTTGTTAAGCTCGATGAAGCTCAAGCTCTAAATTCAAGGCCACCTAGCATAACACACCTTGCTTGCCAATGGAGCCTTGCCTAGCATTGTGGTGCCTTATTGAAGTTGTCTGGAGGATAGCTTTGAGTGGTATGGGAGCCTAATATGATTCTCTCATTTTCCACCCTTTTGGGATACTCACCTAGTGGATAGCCCGAGGTTCCACTACTTCGAAGTGAGCGTGCAAAATAAAAACTGATTGCTTAGATGTGTTCCATGTTGATCAAATCATCTAGGCTTGATCTTCCTGATCTTTGATGTTGTATGATTGTGTATCTTTATTATTTTTGCATACATAAGTGTCTTGAATGTCTACTTTAGTGTGAGTTTGACATGGGATCATCCTTTCACTAAAGTGGGGGAAAAGTGTAGTGTAGGAAAAAGTATCCCTTTTCACACGTAATTTGGGAATAAATAATATTAAAATGAGCTTAATTATGCCTTACTTAGTGTTGTAATATTTTTTTAATATCCACATTAAGTTTAGGTCCCTTTTAATTAAAATGGACTTAATTGTGCCTTATTTAGGGTGTTGTAAAGTGTACCTTTATACTTTCACACTAATATAGAGCTTTATGAATTGATTGAGGTTAATTTTCCTTAATTGGCCCCTTTAATTCAAATCCAAGCCTAATTAAATGTAATTTCCAAGGGATAAAACCTGAAATTCACAAATTCCATTACACAACACTTAACTTTGGAAGATGTGTGTCCTAGGTAGGTGACCTAGGACCCATTTTTCATAGGGTGAATGGGTCCTCACTTGGTCCTATGACCCTGATTTTACATAAGGTTTAACATTGCCCAATGTGTGTCCTAGGTAAGTGGCCTAAGACCCATTCACACTATGGCGAATGGGTCCTCACTTAGACCTAGGACCCCTCTTTGAAATATGTTTGTGGTGGTATTTTAATGATTTCAAATCTATAATTCAATGTCGGCTTATGATATTTGAATTTCGGGAATTAATCTTAAATTATGTATAAATACATGGTCATTTCACTTAGTTTCATCCTATATTTTTTATGCAAGCATCCTAATAGAAAAATTATGATCAAGAGAGCATTCAAGAGCAATTTCTAAGGCATTCAAGGGTAGATTTGAAGAATATTATTGCAGCAATCAAGATTCTTATTGTCATATCAAGTATGTAAATTGCATCATGCATGTTGTTTGAGCTCATATGTGGATGTAGTGTTCAAGATCAATCAAGCATATTCAAAGGAATTATCTCTAATCAAGTTTCATGATCAAGATCTACATTCATTGAGGCCACTTCATGCAAGTTTGCAGCTTTATACTCCAAGGTTTCAATTAAGGTTTGGTGAGTTGTTACATATTGTTGTTCATTCATCATTCCTTCATGCTTTCATTCATTTCAAGGTTTAATTACCAAAACAATGTTTGACCAAGGAAAACCCCCATTCACCTAACAAACAATATTTTTCTCTCTTTGATGTGTGATTGCAAATTTTAGGTTGAAGATCAATTGAGGATCAAAATTGAAGAAAGTTGCAAAGTTGTCAAAGTTGCAAGAAAAGTTGTCAAATCATGGAAATTGAGCTACAGGTTTTATTTTCAACTTTCCGACAGTGATCAACTAGAATCTGGGAGTGTAGGCTAAGAAGAACATAACCTAGAAACTAATTTTCAAGAGCCCTAGACAGGAGCCATTCACCACAGGGTGAATGAGTCCTCATTGAGGTTTGATAAAGCAACTTTAGTGATAGGTACATATCTTTCTCACCTTTCCAGATCTCCCTTTTTATTACTGTTTCAATTAGATTTAATTACTGTTCCTCATTGGCAAGTTATAGCTAGCATTTTGAATGAAATTAGGAAAAGTAGGTTCATCATAGTTTTCATTTTGATCACCCTCACACTTCTTTTTCAATGTTTCACGTTGAATATGCTAACCAAAAAAAAGGTCAGGTAGAGCAATATATGTTTGAAGCCAAAGTCAACCTTCCAAGTTTTTCAATTGAGGTGAACCTCTATGTAGCCCTTTTAGGTTCCTATGATGTTGTCTTAGGAATAAATTGGTTGTGAATGAATAGGGATAAGGTATAATTTTTTGTAGAAGTAGTAGAGTGTCTAGATGACCTAGGAAACAAGGTCTTCCTTCAAGGAACTCCAAGAGAAGTCAAGATATGACAAATCTCTATCGTGCAGCTAAAAAAGTCCAAGCAAAAAGGGTGTCAACTCTTTGCAATCAAGATGGAGAAGTTAGAAGAACTCAAAGAGTTAATATTTCAAGATGACCTAATGCATTGTGAGTCTTAAAAACTATAAGGAATTGAAGAAGAAGATATTAAGGATCAAAGAGAACCTACTATGGAAGACTTCCCTTTTCTTCAAGATTTTTAGGATGTTTTTCCAGATGAACTCCTTGGATTACCCCCAAAAAAAGCTTTTGATTTCTTCATTGATATAATTCTTGGTTCATAACCAATTTTAAAAGTACCATACTGTATGACCACTATGGGTTTGATGGAACTAAAGGCTTAGTTGTAAGAACTATTGTCAAAAGGATTGGTTAGATCCAATGTTTCACCCCGGGGAGTACCATTAATATTTTTCAAAAGGAAGGAAAAAGAAGGAAAAAGAAGGATGGTGCTTTACGCTAATGCATAGATTATTGTATGTTTAACAAGGAAACAATAAAGAATAAATATCCCTTACCATGTATTGATGGACTTTTTGATCAAATGCTTGGAGCAACAACATTCTCAAAGATTGATTTATGATATAGATATCATTAGTTAAGGTTGAAGTATGAAGGAATTCACAAAATAACCTTTAGAACAAGGTATGGACACTACGAATTCACAATCTTTCCTTTTGGACTCATGAATGCCCCAACAACATTCATGAATTTGATGAATAGTGTCTTTAGAGATTTCCTAGATAGATTTATTCTAGTGTTTTTTGATGAAATTCTTATATATTATAAGAATGAGGAAGAACATTTCCAATGCCTACACTTTGTTCTACAATTCTTGAGGGAACACAAACTATATGGGAATCTCTCTAAATGTATGTTCTTTTAGAAAGAAGTATAATATTTGGGTCATGTAATTTTAGAAAAAGGAATAACAGTAGATCCATCAAAGATCAAAGCCATTCTTGAATGGCCAACACCAAAAAATGTCCATGAACTGCTTAGTTTTATGGGGTTAGTAGGCTACTATAGAAATTTTGTTTCAAAAATTTCTAAGGTTTCCCATCCTATCACTTCTCTACAAAGTAAAGGAAAATGACAAGTGATTGGTTAGAAAAATGTTAGGATGCATTCGATCAACTTAAAGAGAAGTTAACTACAGATGCAATACTAAAACTTCCTAATTCGGAAGGCCAGTTTGTTGTAAGCATTAATGCTTCAGCTCGGAAGGATTAGGTGGAGTTATTATACAAGAAGGGTGAGTTATAGTCTATGAGTCAAGAAATCTAAAATCATATGAGCAAAATTATGCTCCTCATGATCTGGAATTGGTAGCAATTGTTCATGCTTTGTAAATATGGATATCGACAAGTTAAAATAAAAAAAGGACCAACATAACAAAATATTTTCCACAAAATGGGGATCATTTATGTACACAATGATTCTCTTTGGCCTTAAAAATTCAATGTTTTTTTTAGCTAAATCATGCTTAATACTTTTAATACACACACACACACATATATATATTTATTTATTTACATATGTGTATATATATACATGTGTGTGTGTGTGTGTCTATATATATATAACTTAGATTCAATATTGGATAAAGACATAGTATATTTTTCTTAACTATTCCAAGAAGTAGTCCTAAACCATGATGAAAAACATATATATTAATTTAGATTTTTTATCATCAATATAATCTACGTCTATACATCACACTAAGTATAATATATGACAATTATATTCCATTCTAAGTTGATATGTTACTCAAAAATAATGTAATATTATCTATGGTATCTTCTAATGACCAACATGAGGAGATACTATGTGTTGTGTGTTCTCATTACATGCCCTATTTTTCTCCTAGAAAAATGAGGACCCCCTCTCTTGCTTGTGTTTTCCTTTTTCTTTTTTTAGCAGTCAAAGGAAAAATTTCTTCAAAAAATCCTTTGCTCGGATTTGATCTTAAAATAAGTTGAATTTTTTTTATTATGGATGAATATAGAATAAAAAATTAGCATAAGTTGCCTTTTGAAGTTCTCAAAATTTTGCAACAATTTTAATTTTATGAGGTTGTGGGTGTTTTCCCTCCTATGAGCATAATATTTTTTATGGTTCACTACAATATTCCCACAATTTCCAATTCAGTTAGGTCTACCCATAGTTGTTAGGTTGTATTGATTTGTAAGGTAGATTGTTGGGATTTAAATCTTAGAATATGTGTTATTATTCAAACCTAAAATACTCCTAAAATCAAGTTTAATGCTTTGAGTGGATCTAAGTCCTAAGTGAACTGAAGTTTTAAGTGTTAATTTTCTTGTTCACTTATATTTGTTTGGCATTTTTAGTTCACTTCAATTTACCCACAATTGTGGGGTTTCTAGTTGATATCGAACTTAATCTTTTTAGACTTTATGTTTTAGCCTCCAGACTTGAAATATGAATGAGCTAGATTTCACTCTTTTGCAAACATTCAAGGTCCATCAGAACTAGACATTTGAACAAAGAAACATAACTTTCTGGATCACTTAAAATCGCCCACAATCGTACATGCTAACATATGTTGCATACCTATTTCACTTCCAAGTACACTGAACCTATTTTGAACATAAATTTTGGTTCAATTATGTTCATCCACAACCATACATGGATGGCATCAATAATAGTTCATGCTTACATCATCAATTCCATCGATCAACTTAATGACTAACTCCAAAGGAATGACATCATCTTCTTTTTATGACATCACTATCAAGGATTTCCATTTGAACTTGATATTTAGCTCTAATATTTCTTGATCCCTTAGAGTCTCTTGCATCTAGTAGTAACTGAATTACCCATAAATATGGAAAAACAAATCCTATCTAGAACAAATTCAAAGCCAATGGAAAATGATTGTTTGAACTCAAATTTTGAATGTAAGTTTTGAAAAGCTAATTATAAGGAATATGCAAAAAGTAGTAACCATTTGAACTTAAGGAATTTAAATGATAAAAGGCACTTTCCAACATTCATTTAAATGGTTGAAAATCTTATTCCCCTACCATAATTAATGCTCAGCTACTCCATTATTGCATTGAATGTATTTTACTTTTTGTGAGTTCTACAACTTTAAAATGTGTTTTATCATATCATTTCATCATAGAAATGGTTTAGCAAATCAGGGCAATTTGAAGAGCAAAAAAGAGAGCAAAGAGAGCACAAAGACAGTGATGGAAATGTTAAAAAAGAATTATTAAAGGTATAATCTAGAAGAGCATTAAGGTTTTCTGAGTTGCAAAATCAGTTATAAAAAATATTTGACAACTTTTAATATAATGTAGTACACACCCAGCTAGAACCCTAATGTGATTTACAAGTTTGTTTCGTGACAAGATCATTCAATTTTAATTACATAAAAAATGATTTATTTTTTGAATCATCAAATTTTTACCCAATTCTGGAAAAGTAATTTTTTCTTGTATTATGGTAAAATGATTTTATTGTGTAATAAATAAATATATAAATTAAATCCCTAATTTAGAATTAAAATCAACTCAAAATCTACTTAAGAAACTAAGGGTGATTTCAAAATGCTTGTGTTTTACAAAATCAATGAGGAACAGGGGAAAAGACATGAAATTTTAATTTCAAGGAGTTTCTTCCTCATTTAAAATTATACCTAATAGTGTCATTTCTGACACCAATTTAGGGAACATTAATATGGAAGGCATCCACACTAGAATGATAGCACAAAATGCTAGTCAATGGGAAAGAATGATTGTAGTAAATAGATTATACAAGGTTGTAGGATTCCCCACATCAATCTAGAATTAATGCTCGAGTGTGTCCATTATTATGATTGTTAGCTTGCCATTGGTTAAAATAGTCATCACAAGGTTGTTCATGTTTTTTGGTCTCTCTTAATTTTGGAAGAGTTTTTTGGTCAGCTAGTCTTGATATGTGTAAAAAAGGATTGAAAAGTCTTCAAAGGGTAAAATAAGTAAGATGTATCATGTTCATATTGTAAGGTTGGTAAGTGATGTATCCTACCTTTAGAAGAGGTATTACCATGTTAAGGTTTTAAATGTCTTGAGTTTATCAAATACACTTTGCATATGTTGGGAGAGAGTTGTGTTTTGAAAGGATTTTGAGTCATGCTAATTTTAGGTCGAGTTTTTAGGGTTTTTTGAATGATTTGAGCCTCTTTTCATGAGACTAAGAAACTTCCATGGCATGTCTAAATCCACCAAGGAAATTGTAGTGAGATAAAAGGAAGGCCATCCCAAGATCTACCCCATTATCCATGCTTTCAACAAAGGGAGTGCATATTACATTGTTTCTTTCACTATTTTTAGTTTCAAAGCTTTGAAAGTTGTATTATGTGCAATCTCACATATTAAATCATCCAAGATGAGTTAAAGAAGTGTTTTAATGTTTGTTTGGTCCCTATATATCACCATTTTCTTCTCATGCAACGTAATGAATGTGGGAACAAAGTGCAAAAGGTTCTTCTCATGCAAGGTTAAAGGTTTTCACTAATCTACCAAGGAGTCTACTTATCATCCTCTTTTAGAAAAGTATCTCAAGGAGGTTGGGCTCATTTTGTTTTGGAAATGGTATAATGGATACAAGGGATGAAAGTCATAAAACATAGAACCAAATTGACAACTATAAATCAACATAGAGGATAGCTAATCAAGTAAAGTGTGATAATCTTTGAGAAATGATGAATGACAAGGGAAAGGGTGTTGATCATGAATGTTCAGAACAAGGACAACCATGCCATCCTTAAGGAATAAATGAGTGCATGATGAATAGAATATGGTTTCTAAAACAAGAGGACAACCCTATGAAATGAATAAAAGAAAAATTCCAAGATCCATCAAAGACTCAAGAGAGCTAGTCTCAACCATGATGTTTCCTTCCAAAAACTGGGCATATAGAAAGCATGTGACAAATTACAAAGTTGATAGTCGCACCAAGATATGAAAATCATAAAAGGTTCCATATATTGTGGAAATAATCCTCCCACAAAAGGTATTGGTGGAAGACATGGAGCTTTATGATACCACATAATAGAGATCACAAAGGGTATTGACAGTAAAGGAGTAGTGATTTCATGTGATAGTCCTAAAATCACTTAGGCATGCTAAATGACAGGTCATGAAGCATGAGCCATAGCTACATGAACAATAGAGTGTTTCATGGGTAAAAGAAATCATAAAAGGTTAATACTAACATACAGTAAGGCTCATAGAAAAGTGGAAATTCTAAGGATGATCCATTACAATGGTAGATTCCAAGATTATGAGTCATTCAAATGCTCCTGGGACAAATTCATAAACGAAATGTTCAACCAGTTGATAGAAGAGACATGAAGACTAAGAGGATAAGGTTCCTTGATAAATTCTAGGCCACTCATCATGTTAATCTACCTAATGTACATTCTTGAACATGATCTGTAAAACAATACTACTTATGAATCACTTAAACAATTCACTAGATTCACCTATGGATAAGAGATTTTATTATTATTGATCATTGATGAATTGCATGTAAGAAAGAGCATAGAAATGAGCATTCAAAACATTGACAGAAGAATGAAAGACACAAGATTTGATAACGGGTTCACCCAATGTTTGGGCTACGTCTCCAGGCTCGCTCAACTATGCTACCATTTGCCATTAATATGATGAAAATTGCTTGATTACATCACTATGGTATTCAAGCTCCAATACAAATTATTCTACTTTCAAGGAAGATTATTGCTCTTCAAGCTCTTCCTACTTCCACATCGCACTGACATAAACTTCCTAACAACATGTTCGTGCCTAACTTCTCCATCGCTTTTACAATGCTTCCAAAGCAATAATAATGCAACTCACTCTCTCAAAACATGAGAACAAAAGCCTAAGGTATTTTCCTAATTCTCCTTCCAAGAGAATTCTTCTAGAAGAATTGACTCTAAGCCCTTTCTAAGCATTGTTTTTACAAAGAAATAATACCCCTTATATACATGCTCATATGCTAATAAGTGGTTGCAACAATAATATTTGTAAATATTTGCTATATCTCCATTTCGAGATTACAAATTCTTGAAAATATAGCTTATTTACCCCTTATTTTTATGAAAACCCTTATTTGTTTTTTACAAATCTCATAAAAGTCTTTAAAGCCTTGATAATCTTTTTTTAAAATCCTTTTAAAAAGGATCAGACTTTATATTTGTCCTAAGGCCCCCCTTAATTTTCTCCTTATTTTATGGTTTACATAAAATAAAACAATTCTTATGTTTATTTAAGGTTTATATATAGGGAGGAGCTTCCCTTATATCTCAGACAAGGCATGTGGTGCAAGAGGATTTTAAGGCACAAGTCAAGGGATCAAATCACACCAAATCTTCTTTGCTTAAATTTTAGACCAAACGTTTTTTCTTTAATAAATATGGTTTAATCCTTATTTTATCACTTAGTTAGTCCATGTCAGTGCCAATTCACTACTCTCACCACGTCATCTGCCACATGTCCTGCCTAGGGTCAAGCTTTGGTGATGCCACGCCATCACTTTGACCAAGTTTGACTACAAATTTAACTGGTCATAACTTCCACATACGGACTCGGATTTGGTTCATTCAAAATGCGTCAGAAATCTCTCGTCGAGCTCTACGTGATGGAACTAGTAGATAAATGTTCCATGATCATCAATTTTTCTAGTTGACCAGCTTTGACCTCATGTTGACCAAACTTTGACTAGCTATAACTTCCGTGTACGAGCTCTGATTCAGGCGAAACAAGTGGTGTTGGACTCATGGCGACGAGCTCTTCATTTTGTCACCATTTTTGACCAATTCTAAAATGATCATTTTTTTCACCTTTTTGTCCTACCTCTGGTATCTTGTTTGACCCAACTTTGACTAGGCATAACTCTCGCATATGATCTCCTTTTGATGTGATTCAAGTTGTGTCAGGATTGTGTTGGTGATCTCTATGTGATGAAGTTGGTTTCATCAGATTCTAAGACTATAAAATTTTAGGGTTTTGGAGATCCACCTAGATCAATCCTCCCCACTAAGGAACTTTTGGACTCCAAAAGTTTATTACAATATTTAACTCATCTTATTAACTACTTAGACTCCCAACAAAAGATTTAAATATAATGTGGCAAGTGATGTTATAATAGGTCATCACTTTTACAATCTTGAGCAACATGTGAATAAAAATCATTTATGGAGATAACCAATCCATTTTTTACCTAACCAGGCTAATGGATTCTCCTTTTGCACTTGATCTTCTTTAGGGTCTTTGTCCAAGATCGTGATTGTATGTTCCACTTTCTCCTTTGCAACCTTCTTTTGTATAGGTTCTTGCATAGGTTTTCTTTCCTGGTGAGCGACAAAGCTTTGGATGTAGCTTCCAACACTTTGCTTCCTAGTGTCCACTCATGTTACAATGAGTGTAAATTTTTTCCATCTTCGAATCCTTCTTTCCATTCTCCTTCTTTCGGCGAGGATGCCAATTTTCACGTCTAGTTTCTACACTAATCAACAAGACCTTCTGATACAATTCCTTTTTTTTTTACACTTGGAAAGACAAAGGTTATCCATGCCACAAAAAGAACAAGGAAAAGCATTCAATATTCTAATTATTGCATTACTAGCAGTACTGTAGTTCATAAACACTTTGGGGAAATAAGGTTTATACCTTTGTGGACTTTTGCTACCACTAGATCTATGAGGAGATTTGGACTTTCTCAAGCAATCTCCTGAGTTCAACATTCTCCAATTGAATGCAATAATTGATTTCTTCCAACACCTAGATTTTTGTACGCTTCAATCCTTTTCCCATCTTCACACCTTGCAAATGTCAAATTAGCTCTAATACCACTTGATTTGTAAAATAATCCTACTTATGAATCACTTAAACAATTCATTAGATTCACCTATGGATCAGAGATTTTATTATTATTGATTATTGATGAATTACATGTAAGAAAGAGCATAGAAACGAGCATTCAAAACATGGATGGAAGAATGAAAAACACAAGATTTGATAACAGAGTTCACCCAATGTTCAGGCTACGTCTCTGGGCTCGCTCAACTGTGACGTCATTTGCCATTAATGTGATGCAAATTGCCTCATTACATCACTATGGTCTTCAAGCTGCAATACAAATTATTATGCTTTCAAGGAAGATTATTGCTCTTCAAGCTCTTCCTACTTTTGCATCGCATTGACAAAAACTTCCCAGCAACATGTTCGAGCCTAGCTTCTCTGTCGCTTTTACAATGCTTCCAAAACAATAATAATGCAACTCACTCTCTCAAAATATGAGAACAAAAGCCTAAGGCATCAAGCCTCTATTACAAATCTAATGAAATTTTTTCCTAATTCTCCTTCCAAGAGAATTCTTCCAGAAGAATTGACTCTAAGCCTTGTCTAGCATTTTTCTTACAAATAAATAATACCCCCTTATATACATGCTCATATGCTAATAAGGGGTTGCAACAATAATGTTTGAAAATATTTGTTATATCTCTATTTCAAGATTATAAATCTTGAAAATATAGCTTATTTACCCCTTATTTTTATGAAACCCCTTATTTGTTTTTTACAAATCTCATAAAAAACTTTAAAGCCTTGATATTTAAAAAAAAAAAATCCTTTTAAAAAGGATTGGGCTTTATATTTGTCCTAAGGCCCCCCATAATTTTCTCCTTATTTTATGGTTTACATAAAATAAAACAATTCTTATGTTTATTTAAGGTTTATATATAGGGAGCAACTCCCCTTATATCTCGGACAAGGCGTGTGGTGCAAGAGGATTTTAAGGCACAGGTCAAGGGATCAAATCCCACCAAATCCCCTTTGTTTAAATTTTAGACCAAAATTTTTTTTCTTTAATAAATATGGTTGAATCCTTATTTTTTTATTTTCTATTGGCTTTCATGAACATTGATTTTGCATCAATTTATTATTGAGTTCAGCTAACACCTAATTTAAGGCTACATCACAGACGTGTCATGTGAACTCCCATTTTTCACCCATAATTAACAAAGTTTGAAGAACTTTGATTATCACTTAGTTGGTCCATGCCAGTGCGAACTCACTGCTCCCACCACGTCATTTGCCACATGTCCTACCAAGTGCCAAGCTTTGGTGATGCCATGTCATCACTTTGACCAAGTTTGACCACAACTTTGACTGGTCATAACTTCCACATATGGACTCGTATTTGGTCCGTTCAAAATGTGTCAGAAATCTCTCGCCAAGCTCTACATGATGGAAATGGTAGAGAAATGTTCCATGATCATCAATTTTTTTGGTTGACCAACTTTGACCTCATGTTGAGCAAACTTTGACTAGAGCTGTAACTTTTGTGTATGAGCTTTGATTCAAGTGAAATGACCAGTGTTGGTCTCGTGATGATGAGCTCTTCATTTTGATGTCATTTTTGACCAATTTCTAAATGATCATTTTTTTCGTCTTTTTGTCCTGCCTCTGGTACCTTGTTTGACCCAACTTTTACTGGGCATAACTCTCGCATACGATCTCCTTTTGACACAATTCAAGTTGCGTCAGGATTGTGTCAGTGGTCTCTATGCGATGAAGTTGGATTCATCAAATTCTGAGAGTTATGCCAGGATTTTTCCATGATCATCAATTTTTCTAGTTGACCAGCTTTGACCTCATGTTGAGCAAACTTTGACTGGAGTTGTAACTTCTGTGTAGGAGCTTTGATTCAAGTGAAATGAGCGGTGTTGGTCTCATGGTGACGAGCTCTTTGTTTTGATGTCATTTTCGACCAATTCCTAAACGATCATTTTTTTCGTCTTTTTGTCCTGCTTCTGGTACCTTGTTTGGCCCAACTTTTACTAGGCATAACTCTTGCATACGATCTCCTTTTGACACGATTCAAGTTGTGTCAGGATTGTTTCAACGATCTCTATGCGATGAAGCTGGTTTCGTCGAATTATGAGACTATAAAATTTTTAGGGTTTTGGAGATCCACCTAGATCAGAGCAATAATACATAGGTTTAATCATCACAAATTAATAGTAATATCCATCAATGAGGATAGTTTTGGAAGGATGTTAAACCTTAAATATTGAAGAGGAATAGCAAGAGAATACAATTTAAGGGTTAGTTTTCTTACAAAAGAGATTACCATAAATGATAGTGTCTGATAAATTTATGGAGAGAAGACAGTACCAAAGACAACACAATGGCAAACTCATAAGGTCACCAAAAACATAGTTATAACAAAATGATAGTCTAAACATCACAGTCTAAAGGGAAGGTCTATGGGAGATAACAAAGGTTGAATGCTTAGTTAAGGGATAGTCATTATGAGAGATGACAAAGTAAAATAGATGGACAAAATGATCATACAAAGGTGGGAAATGACAAAAGGGAGAGTGCCTGTGATTTTAGCAAGGAGAAAATAGTGCATAAAAAAAGGTGATAATATATCATGGCAACAACCTAGAGAACATACCAGTTTAAGGTTGAGTAAAGGAAAACATTAAGTTCATAAGTTGATAGTGGACATGTCTGTGTGGAATAAAGAGTTATGGATAGTTGCAAGGATGTAATGATAGTTTAATGAGGTGGACAATAGTTGAGGCCATCTAGGGGTAGTTTGGTGAGATGAAAAATAGATGGAGACAATATAGGGTAGTTTGACCTAATTTGGAACATCTCCAAGCATCTAGGAGTTGTTTAAGGAGTCTTGGCTGATGGATAGGGTCTGAGAATTTTTCTTCATTCAAACACCAATTTGGAGAATTTTAGGGAGTTGGAAAGTAGGGATAATAGTTTTGGATGCCAAAGAAGGTTTGATCTAGCAAGCTGAAGTAAACACATGTCTTTCTTCCCTTAAAACATGATCCTAATATCTAGCAAGTTGATGAACAACAAGTAAAAGGATACCCTTAATGAGTGTCACATGTGGCAAAACCTGAACCTTGAAGATCTCCCATGCCCTATTAAGACTTTTGACTATTTTTAACTCTCTTTAACATGCCCTATGAAATTGGAGATAAAGTCAAGATAATTTAAGGGAAGTAATGGGCAATTATGAGTAGTTGGAGGACATCTAGGATAGTTTGGTGAGTTGTACAAAGTAGATGGAGAGAATAAAGGGGAGTTTAACCTAGTTTGGAGCATCTCCAAGCATCTAGCAGCTATTCAAGTAGTCTTGGCTGATAGATAAGATCAAAGAAAGAATTTGTATTCATTCAACCATCATATTGGAACATTTTAGGGGATTGGAAATTAGGGATGATAGTTTTAGATTCCCAAGAAGGTTTGACCCAACAAATTGAACTAAAAACTTGTCTTTTATCTCTAAAATCATGTTCTAATATCTAGAAAATTGTTGAGCACCTTGGAGTCATTCTAAGGAAGATTTTTAAGCAATTCTAGCCTCTTTTAGCAATGTATTGTACAACTTCTTGAAAGTTATTTCAAACTAGAATAGCTTTGTAACTCATTTTGCATATACAACAATATGTAAACACCTTTTAAATCAATAAATTTAAGCATTTTGGCCTCTCAAAACTTGTTAAATATTGTGTGTAATCAAATGATTGATGAAATTTATTGTGATGTACATGTTATAATCCTTAATGTTGTGTCTCATTATCAACACCTTTAGGTAGAGAATGTATGCATTATTGTGGGTTGTAGGTTATTTAAATGATACAAAGAGTCCAAAGATATTAGATTTTCCTTCTAAGATTGTGAATATCATAACGTTATTACAAAATATTGATGGATGGGCATATAAAACCTCTAATTTGTGCATGAACCAACCTTATCACTAATCAATTCTATGTGCAAAGGTAGTTGTGAAGGTCTCAAAGAATATTTTGGTGCATCACCTTTTTAGTCTTAGGTTTTATTTTATGTTTCCTCCACCCCTTTTCTTAGCATATAGTAGTAGTTTGAGTTAAATTAGGTGAAGTCCCAAAGGGAACCGACCCTCTTTGAAGGTTGATCTCCATCATCTGACCCACACTCAAGAAGATCATCCCATGTTTCATGAGGCCTGGTTGAGTGATTTTAACAATTCAGCAAGGGTGCACACTTTTGTGACAACAATGATGGAGGAAGAAGTTTGGTTGTACAAGAAGGAAGGATTTATGTGGAGTTAACTCTTGAGAGAATCCAGAGAATGTTCAATATTCTCGTTTACCCTATTATGCACCCATTTGCTCGATGAAACAACTAGTAAATGAGTTTAAATAATTTGAAGAAAAATTTAAGAGAGTTATCTACGCCAGTTGGATGAATGAAGAAAAGAAGTTAAAGGTTGTCTCAAAAATTCCTAAAACCTTATATAGGAGTGATTTTAAGGATGAAATACTTGTGACATCGTAACCCTGTTGAGTAGAGTGGATGGGTTACTTAACTCTGATACTTTTGAACCCTTTATGTATGCATACATCCATTTCATATTAAAGGAGACAAAGCTATCCATTAGGTCCAAACAATAAGTGATTTATTCATAGTCAAATGGTCAACTTCAAAAGAACAAGGTTAATCTATATGACTTCTTACATGGTATATTCTTGGGCTATTAGGGTAGACATTATAGGATTGAATAGAGTAGGGGTGCTAGGGCATGAACCAATTCAAAAGCTTATATATGAACATTACTCATAGTTGCAACATAAAGAGTCTACTAGAAATTATAAACATGTTATGATGTGTTTTCCATGTTGCTAGTTAGGGTTATTGAAGGGGATAGGGAGAAAAGATTATATGTCGATGTATAGAGTGTTATTGATCCTCCTGGGTGTTGGTTTTTCCAATTCCCAAAATTCTCATATGTTAGAATGAAAGGTTTCACTGGTTACATGATTCCTACATACCCAACCAATAAGGTGTTCCTATTAGAGGTTTCTAGGAAAATAATAGAATCTCATGAAGCCTTTGAGGCTAAGCATCATAGAGGAAGCCTAAAGTTTCCTATCCACTTAGGATGGTATGATTTTAATAGCGTGGTTAATTCCAAGGCCTCATATGTTGAACTATAGTCATTAGGGTTAAAGCCTTTCAAGTGAGCTAGGCCTAAATATGATCCAAATAAGATAATAGAGAAATGGATCTCCAAGGATAGAAGGAATGAGCCTAATATTGAGGATTATCGGGCAGATTGTGCAGATGATTTTGCTGTAAGGAATAAGTTTTATCAAAGATTGACTTTGAACCAAATAAGGACTATGGCCATCATACTATTCTACAACAAATACAGTATGAAGCTGACAATATCTTACATCTAGAGTATGAAAACAAGAAAATATTCAATGGGTCACTTCAAGAATTAAACTGGTCACAGCTTGAGATAACTTCCATCATGGAAATATCAAAGCCAGTTATTGATCCTAGCCACCAATGGTTAAATCAATGCACACATGCACTTAATATGAAAGGGGTGGCAATAACTTACAAGAAAGAGAACACAAAAGAGAGAAAATTCAAATCTAATTTGGAACTTGACTACGATGATTGCCTAATAAAGAAAAGGAAAATATTAGAGACAAAGGTAATCCAATCAAGAGAAGGAAACGGTAATCAGCCCACTTCAGGAGTGACCATTTCCAAAACATTAGAAGATCCAAGCCAACCAATGAGGGTCACTCCAACAAATCTTCTAGGATCTACTTCCACATTTTCCAAAGAAACACTTCCAAGAGAAAAAATAATAGCTTCCACTCTGGAACAGGTTGTACAAAATCCCTGGCTACTATGCATATTGCAAATCCAAAAGGAAAATCCATAAAATTTCAAGCTGTAGAATCTTCCTTTGTATAATTTTCATTCACATCTCCTCCATCTATGAGTGAAAAAATTAAAGGAAGTTCCTCCAGTAGTAGAAGAAGGAGCACAATTAAAGGAAGATCCTCCAGTAGTAGAACAAAGAGAAATTTCATTTGCTGAAATATTACAATAAAAAGAGAAGCTGACAAAAAAATTGTTGAGGTCAAAGGAAAGACTCAAGAAAGAAAAAGCAATAGATCCTACAATACCCATCTTTCTTGACAGTGAAGAAGAGGAGATAAATGTAGGTACCAATATTTTTTTGGATGTCTAACCTATTCTTCCAAGGTCTTCTCCTGAAAAGGAAGAAGATGATCCTATTTTTGAGAAAATAATGCAAATTACTAAGAAGAAACACTACAGCTCATATTGAACAAGCAGTTAGCGGCCCAGACAATATCATTCTTTTTTGAGACATTCGAAGACCAGTCTCAAGTAATTAAAGAAGGAAATTCAAAAATTCATCCACTAGAGGCAGACCCTAAACCATCATAGCAGGGAATAGTTGAGCCGCATGGAGGTGAAGATGTTATAGTTATGCAAGATACCAATGAAGGTGAAGGAATCATAGCTAAGGAAGTAGAAATGGAAGAGAAACCAACACAAAAGGACATTCCTTCTCATCAAGAAGAGTCTAGAGCATAACAAGAAATAGCTCTCCTCGATTGGAATCTTTCATTCCACTGCCAAAACATACAGAGGAAGCACAATGGTTGGATATTACAACTTAGGTTCCAAATTGGCTTGCTAGTGAGATTCAACAACCAATACATGTGGAATTAGTGCCATTAGATTTCAAAATTCTAATGTAACAAATGGAAACTCTCAAGCCAAAGAGAAAATCGAGAACTATGGCAGTAGTAAGGAGAAATGTTTCTAATAAAAGAATTTTTGGTATTCCTACGCCATTAGTTCAAAAAGATGTAGTTAGATGACTACTAGATCACTACAATGGATTTGCAATATACCATGAGGGAACAAGAAATAAAACAACTTCAGATAAAAGTAGAAGTCACTACTGCTAGGTTGAGAAAATACAAGAACTGAAAGCACAAATCTCTTTAAGCAATTGATATCCTTGGGTCAAGTCATAGAAAAACTACCTTCTCATCTAGTTTTATTATCACATGATGAAAGATTAGAAATGAGGTAGCTACAACTGAAGAATGGATCAAAGAGATGGTAATAGAAGGGGAAGAATCAATTAAAATTGTTATTCAAAGGTTTCAAGGATAAATTTTCTCAACTACATAAAATTTGTGATGACCAAATAGAGAAACGTGATATTGAACTCTCCAAGTTACATGGACTAGAGAAACCAGATGATGAGATCTTACTAAAATAATGCATAGTCACCAAGGAGACTATTGCAAAAATAAAGACCTGGGAAGAACACTTGAAATTGGAAAAGGATATAATTAAAACCTGTTGAATTTGTAAAGGACCTAAAGTATGACGAGTTGGCCTTCACTGATAAAATGACCAATCAAGTAAATGATATAGAAAAGTTTGATGGAGACAAGCCAATTTTGAAGAAATTTAGTGAAGATTTTGTTAGCACTCTAAGCGAACCCATAAATAAATTAAATAATGATATGATAAATAGTTTAATGAAGAATAAAATGTTAATTGAAGGATACTGAAATGGTATCAAAGAAAAACACTATTAATTGATGAAGACAAGCAAGTATAGATGGAAGATATCCCAAGATTTTGACAGGAGTGAAATACGAAAATCTTTAATTTCTTTCATTAACTATGGAAGGTTTTTTGATTGAAGATATCACCAATGAGGTGTAACAGGATTGCTTTACAGAGTTTTTGTGAGAAATCTATTTGCAACAATATATTTGCAAAAGGGATTTTGTTGACAGATAGAAAACGGAATAAATATTGGTTAAATCTAATGGTGAAGCATGAATGGAGGATTGCAATTAGCTTTGCCAATATATAATTTTTGTGAATTTTTTTGTGTTTTGCTGTTGTGCCACATCTCAAATTGAATATGCTTCAACAATATTATGGTATCCCAAAGTTTTCACGTCAACTGTTAAGAAGTTGTAAAGATGTGGATCCTCGAAGGAATATTTTGATTGCCAACTAGAAATTTGTTGATGTCAACCAAATGTTACTATTGAATTTCTTCCATTTAATTATTTTGATCATGTAATCTAAGTCTTTTGAATTGTAACCTACTTTGGGCTCCTTCTATAAAAGGGCTCAAGTAGTTCATTTTTAGAAGATTAGAAATTGTTGATAAATGTCATTCTAAAGTTGGAGAATTATCAATTTCAAGTCTGCTTCATGGTTTCTTCTCACTCTCAGTAAGAGTGTTTGTATATTTCTATAAAGTTTTGTAAATCTAAGATCAATTTAAGGTCATTTCTTGATATCAAATCATACATGACTATATTTGTTATTTTCAATAAAATATCAAACCGTTGCACTGAATTCAAGTGCATTGATCAATTTCTCTAACTAATAAGTTTTCCTCTGAATTTTGGTAGTATTTGTGTGTAGTTGTGATCTTTTGGTGAAACACAACATAATTTAGGTCTCTATTTTCTACTCTTGAGAGGTATATGTGTGCAATTACTAGGCCTTTTTCCTTATTGTGATATTGCTATCAAGATTCAATCACGTAGTTTTGTGAGTCAAACTCATTGACCCATGTTTTATGAGTAATGGTTCACAAGAACCCATCTCTCATGATAGTGAATGTTCCACTTGTTGGTGTAAATAAAGTCTTGTACCTAGTTAATTCATTATCAAGGGATTTATTTACACATGTTAAGTTTACTTAGGTCATAGGAAGGAATCTTTCTAGAAGGTGTTAGTTGTCATTAGTTGTTATCTTATCTTTTGACTTGTAACACATGTGAACCAAGGTAAGTGTGATTAGTTGTCTCATGTCATATGATTAAGACACTTGTCATAATCCTATGATATCTTGTATCTCACCTTGGCTATATAACCAAGGAGTCTCTACTACATTGTACATCACAATCAAAATCTTTACAGCTATAGCCAATTCTAACATGGTACTAGAGTGGGTTGGGTGCCATTAGATAGTATTTTTAAAAAGAGAGATCTGGGGGGTTCCATTTTTTACTCTTTATTGTAGGTTCATATTGGAACTTGTTGGTGCAAAATTGAGCTCACCATTATGTCCAAAAGTTCGAGAAATTCGATTTTTCCTTTTGTTTTGTCCAAATCGGACATATGAGGCCAAATCTATGAGGGTTTGAAGCTGAAGAGTGGTTGTCAGATCCATAAGGTAGCTACATTATTGGAGTATTTTGAGTCAAATCTGACCCTGCCATTGCGTCCAGAAGGGCCAAAAACCCCAAGATTGACTGTCAATTCGTCCAAATCAGAGCAGTTGTCTGATGAGGCAAAAAAAAAATTTCCATAGAGTCGTACGACCCCCAGGTCGGTATTATGACAAGATACGATTTTTTTGAAAAAATAAATAAAAATTTTCAAAAAAATTTTGAATTTTTTGAAAAATTAAATTTCTCAATTAAATTTTCTGCAAAAATTGTATTAAAAAATCAAAAATAAAAAAGGGGCAAAAGTTTTCTTGTGCGGACATTTTTAAATCTACAGACAAAGGTCTACGCACGAAAGGCTACAAGGTACCCATGGGCCCCTTTGCATAGGCCATGTGGCCACACAGTAGTGGACCACGTGAGCCCCTGAACCCCACACACCCGCGGTCACATTGAATACAGTGGTGGGCATTTTTAAGAAAACCAGTGGTTAATCTTATAACCCGCAGTAGTCTATTCAATCACTGGCACCAATATTCATCAAAATTGGTGCATATTTGAAAATCTAGAGGCATAAAAAGCAGAAACCGAGGATTAAAGATTCCCATGAATATTCTAGAGATTCCATTGGCCTTGGCATACTCCGAACAGGCAAAAAAATATTCCGGCAAGGGCGAATTTTTCAGTAACGCACGGGCGGCTATCAAATTTAATTGAGTGACTTGCTGATGTCATCCTATGTCAGCGCCACATCTACAGGGTCTTAAGAATTTTTTCACCCCCTCCCATTTGCATTTTGGTTTTTGCAGTCAAACTTTGAAGGTTAATATCTCAGTCATACGAGCTCCTTTTTCAGTGCAATTTTTTTTATTTGAGCTAGAATTTTGTGCTCTTTGCCATGGTGTAATCAAAATTTGGTTTTGTTTCCTTTTTTTAGAAATTGTAGATTCTCATAGGTGAACTGCTACTTCGTCCTCATTTTGGGAACTTCAAGAGCTCATATCTTGCTCCTACGGTAACATTTTTGTGTACAGTTTTTTTGAAAGTGCATAATGTTTTATGTACTTTTCAGTGGTATGATCATATTGATCTTATTTTGTACCAAAAATTGTACATGAGCCTATGGCATGTTTTTGGCATTTGCATGTATCAAGGTCAATGTCCACTTCATTGTTTTGGCAAGTGGCAATTGTAAATGCACTAAGTATAAAGTTCCAAATTAGATATTGTTGGGGGGTTTCATGATTGAGCGATTTGGGGGGATAATCTTGCAGTGGTTGATTGTATTATTTTGCTTGGTTTGTGTTCTTGCAATGGGGAAATCTCAAATTGAACTCCTAACTCCACATAATTATGCTACATGGAGAAAATCAGTATGGAACTATCTCATGATGAAAGTTCTAATAGGTCATCTAAAGGAAACTATTCATCAACCTACTTATGCTAAAGAATTGGAAAAATGGGAGCTTGATCGTGAGAAAACACTTGGATGCATATGTTCATTAGTCTCATTTGATTTGCAATTTCAACTTGAATCATGTAAAACACCTAAAGAGGCATGGGAAACTTTTGAAAAATTGTATGGTAAAACAAATAAGATTAAGGGATATTAGATTGATAATGATTTGATGAATCTTGATCCTAAAAGTTTTGACCACATCCAAGACTACATCTCCAAAATCAAGCAACTAAGAACATTGTTGAAGGAATGCAACTGATGCAGGGGCATCCAGAAGTCTTTAGAAAATTGAGGTAGTTGATAGTGAAGTTGCAGGTTGATAGTAGTGAAGTTCCGTACGTTGGCTAGATCAGTATGTTGATGATCTGAGGTTGTGGATTAAAGGGTTTTTCGTAAAGTGTGTCTAGTTTGTTCACCGAAAGTTTTAGAGGTCCACATGAAGGATCGATCGAGTTTTGGAGATCTGTGTGCTGACAGTCGTTCAATTGTTCTGGTTGGTGTTCTTGAGGGAAGATGATGTGATTCCAGTACGTGGAGTTGTTGTGGATGTTGTTGTGGTGATTTGTGATGATCATGAATGTTTCTAGATCATGTTTTGTTGGTCCACATTGATTTGTGTGTCTGTGATTGGCAATTTTCTTTTGTGAGGCCCTGTTTACCTTGTTCTTGGTTGATAGGGTGTTGTGGCATGTTGTGGATCTTCGAGGAATAATCTAGAAGGTGTTTGTGCGATTGAGGATGTTGTTTTGGGTCTTGGCTTTGTTGTGGCTGACCTGGGTTGATCCACATGGAAAATTGTTATTGTTTGGGGCCGACCTGTCTGAGTTGGCATGTTATTTTATTAGTCGTTGTATTTTGGCCGACATGTTAAGGGTTAGATGATCGAAAAATGATATAAATAGAAGCGAGAGGACTGTTACAAGGCATCGAAAGATGAAGAGATTGACAAGGTGCTTGGTGGTGTGAATTATGAAGCATGGTGATGAAGTATTCTAATCTGAAACGATCTCAGGGTAGAGAGTGTGTGGAGTAGGAAAAGCAATCAATGAAAATTGTTGTTATATGAATTATTTGTAATCCCTGGGCTGCAGCCTAGATCTTGTAAGCCTATGAGGCATTTGTAATGTGTTGTTGAGATTATAATATAGTGTGGATGATCTTTGAAGGTTGGGTTTTTCCCTATTAGGGTTTTCCTAGGATAAATATTGTGTCTGATATTCTTGAATGTATTTTATCTTTTTGTGGATTAGCTATTAATTTTTGTTACATATTTGTGTGATTATGGAATTGGTAGTCTAGGATGCAAGGTTGGACAGTCCTTAACTGGATCCTCCCACCTTGGCTACATCAAATGGTATCAGAGCTGGTTGCGAGTCTATTTGTTGGTTGTGGATCTATTGGAAGACAGTAGTGAAAGAAGTGTAAAACCCTAGAGGAGAGATCGAGGCAAGATTTGGTTGTTTATCTAATTTGTTTCAATGGGGAAGAGTGTAAAGAGCATGAAGAAGGAAAATGAAACCCTAGTATGTAAAAGGGATACTTTGGAGGAATTGTGTGAAATCAAGAAGTGTAATGCAAAATTGATGGAGAGGATGAAAGAACTAGGAGGAGACAAGTATGATTCTCTTGAAGAAGAATTGAAAGATGTCAAAAGCAGAAATGAAGAACTAGAAGTAGAGCTAGATATGTTTGAGGAAGATAAAAAGAAATTTGCAGAAGAATTTAAGTTGTTGGTTAAGTTGGACAAGAGGAATAGAGATATGGAGGAAAGTTTGAGAGGGCTGAATGAGGAGAACAGTTTGCAGAGGAAGGAAATATCTGGTTTGAAGGAACATGTTGATCAGTTGGAGCAGTCACTTATTGCATGTCGGAAGGAGAATGAGAATCTAAGATCTAAGCCTAAATGTTGTAATGTTTCCTGTGATACTAATGATTTGTGTGAAGTTGCAGAAGTTTCTTTAGGTTTCAAAGTTAAAGATAACAAGGTAATGAAGCCTACATTTGTTGGTGATGGAATTGGTTTCAAAATCATGTAGAGAATGGGATATGAAGGAAAAGGATTGGGAAAGCAACAACAAGGAATTACATAACCTATTGAACCAGTAATGAGATCAAAGAGTGAAGGCCTTGGATATGACCGAGGTATGGATGTTATTGCAAGTTTGAATCAAAGAAGAGAAGGTATGTATTGTTCACATTGTAATAGGCATGGGAATGAGAAGGAATTGTGTTGGGATCTACATCCTTGTAAGCTATGAGGGTTGAGGAATCATTCAAAAAAGATGTGTTGGAATAAGATGAGAAGGAGAAAGCCTACGACAGGTTATGATCAGATGGATTATGGGTGGATTGATGGAGCAAAGTGGAAACATGTTACTTGTATGCTTAGAAGGTCGTACAGATGGAAGAACTCATATATTGGAGGAAAATAGGAATCAAGATGTAAAGAAAGAAGACCTTATGTAGAGCATAGAGGAGTTTGGAGGACGAAAGAACCAAGTGTTGAGTGTGATCAAGAACCTGATGAAGGAGCATAAATAAAGGATGCATAGATAGTTTGTGCAGATGAAGAAGAGCCTGAATTAATTTATCTAGAGGAAGGGGAACCTTTGGAGGAATCAGATTTCCTAGTGAAACCGGAAGAAGGTCAAGCTTTAATCATGAGGAGAAATTTTGGTGAAGTAAGTGTGAATGAAGGAATTGATCCTGAGACAACTTGTAGGGAGGGCTTGCTCAGATCACCAACTAGTGAGGCAGTGCAAGGCCTGCAAGTAGAATGCCAAACCTAGAAGAGCTTGAGGCAGTTTGTAGGGTAGACTTGAATAGATCGCCGAACCTAGAAGAGCTTAAGGAAGTTTGTAGGGTGGACTTGAATAGACCGCCAACCTTGAGGCAGTTGCAAGTACCTGTAGACCGATCATCGAACCCATTTAAGGGGATGATGTTGGATGTGATACAGTGTAGACCAAAGTGAAGAGGCTCACTTTTCAATTAACCCCAAGAGTCTGATGCAGGGGCATCCAAAAGTCTTCAGAAAATTGAGGCAGTTGATAGTGAAGTTGCAGGTTGATAGTAGTGAAGTTTCGTACGTTGGCTAGATCAATATGTTGATGATATGAGGTTGTGGATTAAAGGGTTTTTGTAAAGTGTGTCTAGTTTGTTCACCAGAAGTTTTAGAGGTCCACGTGAAGGATCGATCAAGTTGTGGAGATCTGTGTGTTGATATTCATTCAGCTGTTTCAGTTGGTGTTCTTTAGGGAAGATGATGTGATTCCAGTACGTGGAGTTGTTGTGGACAATGTTGTGGTGATTTTTGATGATCATGGATGTTTCCAGATCATGTGTTGTTGGTCCACATTGATCTATGTGCCTGTGATTGGCGATTTTCTTTTGTGAGGTCCTATTTACCTTATTCTTCGCCGACAGGGTGTTGTGGCGTGTTGTGGATCTTCGAGGAATAATCTAGAAGGTGTTTGTGTGATCAAGGATGTTGTTTTGGGTCTTGTCTTTGTTGCGGCCAACCTGGGTTGATCCACATGGTAAATTATTGTTGTTTGGGGCTGACCTATCCGAGTTGGCACATTATTTTATTAGCTGTTCTATTTTGGCCGACATGTTAAGGGTTAGATGATCGACGGATGATATAAATAGAAGCGAGAGGATTGTTACAAGGCATCAAAAGATGAAGAGATCAACAAGGTGCTTGATGGTGTGAATTATGAAGCACAGTGATGAAGTATTCTAATCCAAAATGATCTCAGGGTAGAGAGTGTGTGGAGCAGAGAAAGCAGTCGATGAAAATTGTTGTTATATGAATTATTTGTAATCCCTGGGATGCGGCCTAGATCTTGTAAGCCTGTGAGGAATTTTTAATGTGTTGTTGAGATTATAATATAGTTTGGATGATCTTTGAAGGCTAGGTTTTTCCCTGTTAGGGTTTTCCCAGGATAAATCTTGTGTATGATATTCTTGAATGTCTTTTATCTTTCTGTGGATTAGCTGTTAATTTTTGTTGCATATTTGCATGATCATGGAATTGGTAGTCTAGGCTACAAGGTTGGACAGTCCTTAACTGGATCCTCCCACCTTGGTTGCATCAATAACATTGAAAACAATGATTTATAGTTGATTCTAAATGTGTTATCCAAGCTTGGTCCTGAGTATTCAGTGTTTGTTTTTGGCTTTCATACCCATTGAATTTTTGTGGGAGCATCATATGTTGATCCTAATTTTGATGACTTTGCAAATATCCTAATCCAAGAGGTGTTGGAAATATATGCCTCAATCCCACAGGCTAAAACCTCTAAGAGAGACAAGTCGGTGTGACATGCTTTGTGTCTGGCCGACTAGCAGTTGAAACCTTGTTGAACAGCTCTGGTCGCTGAGACCTTGTTTCCGTCTTGCTGAGTGGATCTGTCATTGTGACTTGTGGCAATCGTTGTAACCCTATGCTGAGTGGAGATCTCTGGCCAATAGGCCATTTCTATCGTATATCGGGGAGACCCTTGGCCGTAAGGCTTATCTCGATATGAAGTCTTATTGAGATTGTATGTCTTGCTGACAGGGTGTTACACATGTGGTCATCGGAGTAACGAAAGGGGTCACTATGAAGTCTTAGCGACGAACGATGTCTCACCGACAGCTTTATCTTGGAGGCATCGAGGTAACACTAAGGGTTTGCTAAGAACTCTTAGCGATGGAGAGAAGTCTTGTCGACTGTAGTTTCATGCTCGGTATGACTCAAGACTTCGGAGTAACGTCTCAGTGATAGCGATATGTCTTGGCGATAGATGAGCACTTTGGAGTAACTTTGAACCTCGGTATGATCTCCTGGCGAAAGCGATAAGTCTTGCCGACTGTTGGATGTTTCGGTATAACATAAAGAGCTCGGTATGATCTTTCAACGAAGGACGATAGTCTTGCCAATGAAAATTCTATTGTCTATGTGACTTTGGAGCTTCAGTATGATATTTCACCGATAGCGATAAGTCTTGGTGATAGTGATACAAGTGATGATCATCGGTATGAGGTCTTGGTGACAAGGTGAAGTCTGAGTGATAACTTTCTGAACTCGGTAGAACCTCTTGCCAATAGTGTCGACTCTTGGCGATATTGAATGTTGGCTTTGTTGGCATCGGGGAGACATGGTTAGTGTCTCATCGACATGCCAACACAGGTTGAATGCTTTGACTGAGTGAAGACCATTCTATGTGGCTTGTGTTCGACCAATCAGGGAGCAGAATGGGAACCGCTAGCAGTTGAACTGTTGCGGCCGTTACTGAGAGGAAGCTTAATAGATAGGGGTGACATGGATATACTCAGTGATTGTAGATTGTGATGGGTTCGATGGTTCGACAGATTGATGGTGTGGTTGTATGATCAGTGGATGATTTCGATTCTGAGAACATTGTAATGTGAAAGTTCTGTACGAGGTTGATCATAGTGAATGCTACTGTAAACTGACATCAGAAAGATAAGTCAGATCTTTGTATGTAATCTTTGTTACTGTAATACAAAGTGACTTCTCTTGGTGTGGTGGATTTTTCTCCCGTAAGGGTTTTCCCACATAAATCTGGTGTTCATATGTGTATGATTAATTCTCTGCTTCTGCTATCTCTTTCAAGTGCATCTTAATTGGACTATAATTGTAAAAGTTAAAAGGTATCTTTGCATTCTTCCCTGAGGTTTTGATGTTAGGAGAGTTGCTTCTGCATCTAGCTTTCCTTACACTAAGATCAAAGAAAAGATACCAAAGTTCAATGGTGGAAAGTTTGAATCAACAAGCAAACATCTACAAGAGTTTGTTGATGTGATGGGAGATTATGAATTGGACTTTGAGGATGTTGTCATGAAATTGTTTGTTCAGTCTCTGAAAGGAGATGCAAGAGATTGGTTCTCATATCTACCAACATCTTCTATACATTCATGTGGTGAGTTTAAAGTAGTATTCGTGGAGCAATTTGGTGAAAGGATTGATCCCATCTTAATAAGACAAAAGTTCATGAGCATGAACAAAGAAGAGGATGAGTTAGTCCTCTCTTTTAATCTCGAATTTTCATAGGTGCATTTGATAAAAAGATGAGTTATCTATTAAGAGACAAAGAGCCCACAACACTGCACCAAGCATATCAAATTACTATAGATATTGAGAACAACTTGAAATATTCAATGATGAAAGGATACTCAACCACCAGTATTGGTCATCCTAGCACATTTCATGCAAATAGACTCAGTGGATCAATCAATAGAGATTTATGTCAAGATGATAAGGCTTCTATTGTTCCAATTTATCCATCACCGTAGTATAAGGATCATAATAAGTTCCAAGTTGAATATTCACAAGATCAAAGCAAAGTTGATCAGGTGTCTTATATTAAAATATTGTGCGAAATGAAAAGACACAAAGAAGAATCACCTTACAATTTTTTCTCTAGATTTTTGGATGCTTTGTTGAAGGTACCCAAAAGTGTCAGAACAAAAGATTCAATATGCATTGATCTATTTTGTGAAATGTACCAATTAGGACTGAGTACCTTGCCAAAGGAATTGAAGCCTCACAATTTAGGCCAAGTAATTGATTGGATAAAGATTGTAGAGTGAGCTAAGAATAATTATGCAAAACATTTGATGCCCAGAAATGTTATTGGGAATTGTCCTATTGAGAATGATCAGGGAACAATGCAAAGAAATGAAGTGCATTAGAATATGAACATCTATTCTACTATATGGGAGAGTGTAATGATTGTAATTAGTTCACAAATGGCATATTTACAAATCAGTACATCAATGATGAAGATGAAGATACACAATATGATAATAGAAGGGATGTGCTTGACTTGTGTCCTTGGGATGTTAGATAGTGAAGAAGTGGAAGGGGTACAAGAAGTTACCCCATATCATGATTTAATCAATAGCAATGGTGCTAATGTTGATGATGTTGTGTCACAAACCAATGATCAAGGTATTGCAAATGAGAGTTTAGACACCCAGTCTTAGGAGCCTGAATGCAATCTCAGTATTGATGAGTTTTCATGCTATGATAGTTGTGATGGAATTGAGTCATATCACTCCTCTGTTGATTATGATTTTTTCATGGAGTGGATATTGAATCTTTTACTTCAATGAGATATTTTGATAATGATGGGAATGTTTGTTTTCTTGGGATTGAAAATTTTTATTCATGTGAAGAGTCCTCAGAATGTGAGCCAATGATGTCGACTAAGAATGATGTGAGAGAAGTTGAAGATGATTTTATATGCTCTTCGAGTGATTATTTTGATTTTGACTGTGATGATGATTTGCAAGATTTAGATCTTTATGCTAAGGAGGCAGAAGCTTCCATGACAACAATGAAGATAATGGATAATCTTTTATTTGATGAGCCTCTATCCCCACCAGCTAATAGAAGTGATAATCTTTATTGGTGTAGAGATAACCCACTTTTTGAGAATTCTGATGATGCATCTAACATAGGGTATGAATGTGGCTATGAGCAGAAAAAGCTACACATTGATGAGATTTTTGAAGGCATTACCTATGAACATATCACATAGGGTACTAATGTTGTTGGTAAGGTTAAGGATCATGATGAGATTGAATTCTTTGACTACTTTCCTCAAGAGTGTAATTTGCCTTATGAGGATGATCCAGAAGTATTCCAATCAGGTGAAAGGTGCAATGCCACAAATGCTCATGAAGTTGTTTGTCCATGAGTGAGGGAACAAGTTGCATTTGATGAATACTTGAAATGTGATTTGGTTTTGTTATCAACTGAGCATGTTAAGTATGAGAATGATGAAGAATGTGAAGACAAGAATTTCACTATTCAATCTATGGACCTTGAATCCAATGTTGATGTCCCAGCTACCCATGAATGTTTGTGTGAGGTAAAGTTTGAAAGGTTAGCTACTTAGGAAAATGATGGTGTATACATTGATGAAATAGGAGGTTCAGTACTGAATGACCAAATTATGTATCATGATACACATATGTATCATAGATTACCACTATTGTCCATTAATAATGAGAGACAATTTGACCTATGTGTTGGGCAGCCAAGTGATGCAAATGACCTGAGGTATAATGTTGATCAATATGAATGTGTAGTTGAATTTTTTGTTGGTGCTCCTCGTATTCTTAGCATGATTATGAACATATTTCTATCCAGTGAGGAGAACACTTATGTGAAGCAGAATGAAGATGCTCCTCAATATGTATCTTTTCTTTCTGATACATTAAGGGATTGTTGGCCTGGCATACAACAATGTGTCTATGAAGGATTCTGGTTTGATGTACAAACTGAATGTGATGCCAAAGTTCATGATCAAATGGAATATGAACATTTCACTTTTCCATTTCAATCAGATAAGCATATATTGGAATAGGCTAATGAACAAGGCAGTTTTGTAGCATGTATGGTCAATTGTGCTAATCATAATTGATCTAATTGTGGAAGACTGCTTGGAATAAGTGTTGATCAAGTACATATATTTAAGGATAAAGTCTTTGATAGAGTAAATATTTCCTATAAGTTTAGGGGGCATGGGGCCTCCAATTTTGGGAATTGAAGCCTATGGAGTTTAGGAGGCTTCTGAAATTCAAAAGAAGACATATTGTATAGCTTTATAAATATTGTAAATAGGTTTGGTGTGTTTCCTTTTGGTTGTGTCTGCTTGCCTCGTCCGGGCATGCTCCTGGGTTCTTTGTGCTCCTTTGATGGTCTGCTTCACCCTGAGATCTAAATTCTCACCATACCCACGAGGGGTATGTGTCCTCGAGCATGAGCCATTGGTAGAGCTCCTAAAATTTTGAGAAATTTTGAGCAAATCCTTGTTTGGTCCTGAATGATTGCCTTTGTATTCAAGGGTTAGGTTTAGGGTTTTGAGTGAGAGGCCCTCATTAAAATATTATAAGTCTCAAACCCTTGGGCATTTGTTTCTCCATTGACCTATCATGCCTAGCTCTCGGTCATCCAGGTCACATTTTAAGCCATTTGAATCATGTTTCTACTAGTCTTGTGGCTTAAGTTCATTGGTAGCCCTCTTCCCTGCATCATTTTAATATCTCCTAAAGTTGAGTTGAAAATAGTTCATGGTGAAAGATGTTAGTCTTAAGTTTTGTTCCTAGGGGTTTGAGTCCTAACGATCTCATATGACCCCTTTTCAAAACATCTTTTGCATGTGGAAAATCTCCTTTTACTCAAGTGGTCATCCATCACTGAAATGGTTTCCTCTGGCAATTTTATTTTGGTTACAGGCGATGGACCTTGGTTCACTTTGGTATTGCTCATCGTTGAAGTACTCCAGACCTTTGGCCTTACTTCAGCAACAAGCAATGAATGCTGTGATGTGTTGTGTCGTGTCATCGCCAAAATGTGTCAAGCCCCTTTCTGAGTTTTAGCCACAAGCGATGGACATGAATTGAAGTGATATGGTAACCGTGTGTGAACATTTTATTCCATCGCTTCATTTTTTCATCGCCAAAGATATCCTCAACTTCAAGATCATTACGGCGATACGCAATGACTCTAATTCTTTGAAGGCATCGCTAGAAATATTCCCTTGTCATAGTGCTTAGGAATGTTCAACCAACTTTTGTTACCAACAATAAGGTGCATGTTTGAGAATATTCCTTATAGTGGGATGTTGTCGCCTGTCGTTGAAGATTGGAGAGGAGTATTGGAATTTCTGTGACAACCAGCGAAGTGCAAATGGTATGGTTGAGATGTGGATAGCTACATGGCAGTTTTTTAGGTCATCATAATTGTTTCCAAGTACAGATTAAAAGGCAAGTGGCAATCCTTAATGATCTTCATTGATTGAGTTTTAAATACAAAATGATTGACGACAGGGATTAAGCATGGACCGATTGATTATCTATTCATTTGCACGAGCCAAGATGGTCATTAATTATGACATGCTCAAATCGCTCTACTTCAGGAAGATTTCCTACAATCTTTCTCACTGTTTGCAATTATTGAAGAGTTAAAATAATTGTTGCAGTACAAGAGAATTAGCGTGCGGGAGTTGAGTGAGTATAGTTGTAGTAGTGTGTTTCCCTTGGGTGTGTAAGTTTTTTTCATTCTGAATTATGCATGGCTTAGCTATTTTTCTTTAGCTCCCTAGGGTGGTATTAGTTTCATCTCTTGCAGTTATATTCTATGCTGTTTTATATTAGGCTGGTTTGAGATTTCTCTCTTGCAACAACACTTTGATAGTGTGGGTTGGTATTATTTTTGTGAGGTGGTCTACTAGTATGTGTTTGGTTTTGAGTGAAATGGGTGAACCAAGTAAACTAGGTACACTAGTTAGAAGGTCTAGAAGGCTTAGAATGCAAGAACCTCATGACAATATCTCTGAAGTCAAGCCTGGTATATTGGAAATTCTTAAAGCACCAAAATACAAAAGAAGTATATATCACAAGAGTAAGAAAACCATTGTCTAGAGTACCTACAATTTGAGGAATAGGACCATTCCAAAAGAATTGGTCAAGTTTAAAGGGAAGAATTCAGTTGAACCTGAGAAGAAAATGAAGAAGAAGAAGAAGAAGAGTGAGGATCCCAAAGATCATCTAGGGAGGCACAATGCCCCCATGTTGTGGTTTCTGGCAACTCTTTTGGTGACAACAGAGAAATTGACCTTGAATATGGTCACTATCTTGTTTCCTTGGTGCCCTACGATGATTCCGATGAGGAAGTGGTAGTAGCTACTCCAATTTCAGTCAAAAAACCAAGCGGGTGTGCTTACTCAGTTGTTGACAAAGCAGGGTAGCACCTCGTTCCTCCTCTGAGTTGATGCTTGGTTTTTGGTCCTTTGTGCTGACTCGATTCTTTTGGTTGGTTTGTTAGTTTGTGTCATTGGTAATGATGGTGACTTGTCTGGTTTCGGTATGGGTATGTGAATTTTGGTGCTACATCAGTGATGTCTTTTTGGAAGGGTCTTCCAGCCTCCTTCAACTGCTTATGTGGAGTTTTTGCTTTTTGGTTTCCCTCGGGGCTCGTCCCAAAATGATTAAATGTAACCGTTCAGGAAATATATGAAATGAAAATGAAATTAATTTTGAAATGAAGTGTAACTGTAATGGTCCCGATGCTTGTTGCTCCCGTGTTTTATAAAAGGGATTTCAAGGCTCATTACAGGGGTTCATTTTTTTATTCTCATAATAGTCTAGGTAGAAGCTAAGTTCAGGAACGAGCATACTATAGAAAATATCAATGAATAGAATAGTAAAGTGTCTTGGTTATGGGTCATGTATGTAAGAATCTTAAACTAGTTTTATAGAAGCCACGGATATAAAATAAAATAATAGTTCTCGAGCATGTACTCTCCTATGCAATTCTCTTCAAATTATAAATGAAAATTATCATTGATCTTTTTTTTCATCTCTAGTTGTTTTGATTGGATGTGTGGATTTTTTTTTCTTTATTTCAAAGAATTGGTTAAATGCTTAAATAAAGTCACAGGGTTGTGAATGAAGAGTACAAGATTTGGTAAGTAGTGTTCTAGATGCAGTGAGTTGAATACTACAAAGTACTAGTATGACAATGGTCCATCAATCTCTGAATTAAATGGTTGATACATTACTGGTTGTTGCATATTTGACTCCGTTCTCCCAATTGATGAAGCACTGGACTATTTGTTTGGTAATTTTTCAAGTAACTGAACTAGTGATGCACCTAGCTATGGATTTAAAATGAGAACAAAATTCATTAAAAATCTTTCAATTATGAAGTATGAGTTTGAAGTGCTCCCTGACTCCTAGCAAATAGATAATAATTTACTCTAAGGTCTACCAAATCTTTAGTGAATTTCATTTATTTGCAATTAATAGGAATCAATCTATGTATAAATGTGTTCTCAATTAGACAACAATCACTTGAGTGCAATAAGGAACACCCTCCTAGGTCTCACTGAGCCTAAAGAGTAGGAGTGGAGGTCTAAGAATCCTTTGCTCATTTGTTGGCCACTAGCTTTGAATATTCTTGAGCATAAGGGTTGGCTACCCTTTAGAGAACTTCAAGGTTTTGCTGGAAAAAACACCAACAACCATCATTGCAAGAGACTCAACATTGAGGGGGGGACTACCTTGTCTCTCTTCTTATTCTCTCTTATGGTGAGTTCTTTTTCCTCACATGGGGTTTTGGCCTTCTCATGCATCATTGAGAGCATTTATTTTTTTGTATTTCATCTCTCTTTTGGGGAGGAGTTTTTCCCCACTAGGTTTTCTCCTTTTCTCTGCTTGTGAGAGATTTCTTTGTCATTTCATTTGCATATGTACATGGGTACGTAACATGGCCTAGTATTTAGGACCCATTCTTGCATCTTTGTGTCATTTACATAATAATATGCTACTCCCTAAGTTGCACTTAAGGGGGGGTGTTGGTGTAAATAAAGTCTTGTACCTAGTTAATTCATTACTAGGGGACCTATTTACACATGTTAAGTTTACTTAGGTCATAGGAAGGAATATTTCTAGAAGGTGTTAGTTGTCATTAGTTGTTATCTCATCTTTTGACTTGCAACACATGTGAACCTAGGTAAGTGTGATTAGTTGTCTCATGTCATATGATTAAGACACTTGTCATAATCCTATGACATATTGTATCTCACCTTGGCTATATAACCAAGGGGTCTCTACTACATTGTACATCACAATCATATCATTAAATTATATTGATAAGAATACAATTTATTTTTGTCACATTCTATTCTCTCTCTTTGTGCTTTCCATTTGGTCTCAAGATCTTGGCAGCCATAGCCAATTCTAACACCACTTAACACACATTGCCTCTAGGTTATGCTCACAGAGGTGAAGCACTGGGCCTTCTTGAGAGGTCACCCATCCTAGTACTAGTCCAGCTCAAGCACACTTAACCATAGAGTTTCCCCCAAGGTTAAGCACACTTAGCTTGCAACCCCATTCACAAAACCTTCAGCAAGTGTTGTGCCTTATGAACCATTCATTATAGAGCACCTTTAGCTCATTAATTGATAAGTAGGAGGTATTTTCCATAGCGTGTCAAATTTTGATATTGCTATCAGGATTCCATAGTGTAGTTTTGTGAGTCAAACTCATTGACCCATGTTTCCTTATCTCCGTATCTTTTTCTATTTTTTATGAAAGTGAGAGCATAATTGAACATCTTTGAAAGAAGTCAAGTCAATAGCTTCTAAATACTTCTGAGTTTGATGAAATAGAAAATTTGTTTGAATTTTGTGAGAATCTTTAAGTAGTTTTAGAAGAATTGATCAAAGTTATTTTGTACTTTGTGAAATCTGTTGAAATAACTTTTGATCTTGTTAAAAGTGATAAATCCTATAAACTCAGTTAAAGTATTGCGTAAATTTCAATTTCTTAAACTCTAGTTAGTAAAGATCCTATGTAATCCCCTTTATGTAAACAATAAATACAATGAACCCCAAGTGAACCTAGTATGTCAATACCTGACAATTGAAGCCTTGGGATTACAAATTTTGTTTGAATTTGAAATGTTTCAAGAGAGATATTTTTGTTGTAGAGATTCTATCTATGTTTTATGTGATTAAAAACCACATCAACACCATGTACCTAAAAACAAACTCATTGAATATGTAATGTTTCACCTATATATTGTAGGATATAAAATATTACACACTAATTGTTGATATAAAGTACTGGCAACTTCCTAAAAATTGGATCTAACACTAAGTTTGATTCCAACATCAAATTGTGTAGATGGTTTATAATCAAGAATTTTGAATTTATTTATCACATTCAATATATATTTAGACTAAGAAAGAAAAATTGTCCCTTCTTGCCAAATGCCATTCTAAACAAATAATCATTAATTCAAAATCTTTGATATCAAATATTTCCTTCAAAATTTCCTTGGCAAGTAAAATAGTATTGAAATTACTATCGGATCAAATCATCAACATATAATACTATAATAAGCATATGATCATTACAAATTAATGAATATAGTTTATTATTTTACCTTTCTTCTTTTCTATCCATCACTAAAAAAATATTCATCTATTTTTAATAGCAACCTCTTGGAGCATATTTTAGACTATGTATAGATTTATTCAACATGAAAACCAAATATTTTTTACCATATTTTCAAATCCTAATCATTATTGTGTATAAATTTCTTCTTTTAATCACCATTTTGAAAGGTAATTCTCACATCCACTTGATAAATTTTCCAACCAAATTAGCTATTAAGCAAAAATTATTTAAATTATAGTTAATATTCTAATTGAAATAAAAAAAATTGTATAATCACTACCTACTTTCTATGAAAGATCTTATAAGAACCAATCTTGTATCATATATTGCTAAATATCTAATAGATGTAATTTAGTTTTAGAGGCTCTCAACTAACCAATTTTTTACCTTATGTGGAACTAAGTCTCAAGTAACATTCTTTGTCAACGAATTATGTTGTTCTTGTAAATTGTAGATACTCACTAATTTTTCCTTAGCAACTTCATATGATTGTTGATCTTCAACTTGCATGACCTTGACCATTATAGAGAATAGTTAACAATATAATGCTTAGGAAACTTTCTAATAAATTTCCTAAATACTTTTGTTTTTATATCAACTTCATCATTTTTTACTCAAGTTACATTTCCTAAATCTAAATCATGGTTAGTTTCAAAAGATTCACTATCATAAATAATAAAAGTAGTAAATGATCCAACATGACTTGATGTCTAGAAGTTTTATTAAGTAGTACATCTCTTTTGAAAATAAATGAATCTTTCTTAAGTTCATATAGTTTATAAGCTTTAGACTCCTCATTCTATCTAATTAGAATATATTTTTACTCTTCTCATATATATTTTTCTTTCTTTTCTTGAGGAATACGAGCATAAGAAATACTTTTCTTTAGGATTCCTACCACTCCAAGATTCTTTGGAATTATTTTTCTAAGAGCTTTAGTGAGAGATTAACAATGTGAGTTGATGAATTAATTACTTTTCCTATAATTTAATATCCATTTTTCTTAGAAAACAACATGCATCTTGTTATTTCCATTAACATTCTATTTTTTCTTTCTACAACATCATTTGGTTGTGGTGTATAAGAAACTATTTATTCTTTTTCAAATCTATATTCTTTAAAAAAATCTAAAAATTTATTATTCAAATACTATGCTTCTCTATTTGTCCTAATTATTATTAGTTTCCACATTATTTCTTACAACACATTAATATTTATGTCAACACATTATTTCTACTATAATCATTAATATTTAAATGTCAACACATACTTTGATCTTACAAGAGATGGCACTTGAATATGACCTACTACATCACCATGAACTAGATAAAGAGGAGTATTTTCTATCCATGACTTAACTTATGAAAATGTATCCCTATGTTACTCCCCATAGCACATCCCTCACAAATTCCTCCTTTTTCTAAAGAACTTGGTAATCAACGTACCATACCAAAAATTTGCATAAGTTTGATACTTTGATAACTAGGATGTCCTAAACATTCATTCTATAACTTGCTCATAATAGTTATTTTTGTAACTGCACAATAATGCTCATTTTTTCAAATAAACTCATAGAATTTATATAAGCCCTTAAAAAATTTATTGACAACTTTATATGATGCAAGAGCATCTACGGTGTAAGAACAATCTTGCATTCCAAAAAAGAAAATTGTTTATTTTGATTTTTGTTAGATTTAGTGAATAATTTTTTTAATTTAGTGATAATTTGTTTAGGGCTAAAAATGGTAGGATTACTTACTATTTTTAGTAAGTTGTAAGGGCTAAAAATAGTAGGTTTCTATTTTTAGTAAGTTAGCATTTGTGCATGTATGGGCATGAAATCTTACAAAGAGCTCCAAAATGGTGAAATGAAGCTAACAATGAAGAAATCACTTCAATACCATTTGTCATTTGTGATATATTAATGTTTTGTTTTCAAAATCACTTTAAAAATATTCAAAGTCAATTTTGAGGCACCTAGAGGTTTTGAATTGGCTTGAAAAGTGGCCAAAAATCAAAAATTTGATTTATCAATCTTTTGCGACCTTACTACTCATCAAGATCTTTCCAACTACGCAAATGGTTTGTCAATTTGATGCATGAGTCAAAAGTTATGGCTCCCAAAAGTTGGACTAAAATTTAGGAGTTTTGTAAAGCTGGAAAAAGGGGTAACTGAATCTGTTGGGTGTCAAAAATAGAAGTGACAGGTCATTGGAAAGTGAAAAAGTCATATAAAATGGTTACAAATGAAAAGGGATTCATGGATGATAAGATAGATTAAATTCTTATTTTTTTACCATAGAATGGAGGTTAGGATTTCAATGGGCATTATTGCCATTCATAGACTTGCATGTCTGATTTTTGGCATGTATTTTCAGCCCAGATTTCTGGAATAGCAGTCTTATGATCAGATAGTTGTATTACATTTGATTGCATACATGTAGATAATTTCTGAAAGTATAATAAAATTGCATACTTTTTATTCTTGAATGTTTTTTTTTTCGTAAGGTGTGTTGGAGGGAGAGTCTCCTTCATTATTATAAGTCTAATTCATATCCTTATTCAATCATGTATTACCATATTATTCAATTATATATCCTTGACTTGTCGTTTGAAAAATTAATTATCAATTTATTTTTTAGTTTTAAAATCAACTTCACATTTTTGAACATTTCATTTTCAACTTTAATATTTATTGCTCCTTTGACTTGTACGATGTTATTGTCACCCATAAATATATTTTTCTGTCACATTAAAGTTTGATCTTCAGCCTAGACACATTTGCTCTCTTTCAATGTGAAAGAAAACACAGAAAAACAGAATAAAAAATTGTACATATTTCACATTTTCCACAATCGAAATGATTGGAGTACAAATACAGTTGGCCTTAATTTATGGGCATTGCAATTCTGTTGACTTAGAATTAAACAAAGCCTCCAAATCTTTTCACACTTGGAAAACCAAATTTAAGCTATTATTTTGATTTCCAAGGGATCGTAAATTTTGTATAATATCAAAATAATAATAACAAAAATATATAAAGGTCTTACTTCGAATAAACACTAATTTTGACTTTTATGAATTGTCTTAATAAATTATATAATTATATGTTGCATGTTAAGTTTTGTTTTATTCTGATTTTCATTTGTTTCTATTTACATGGTTTTCTATATATTTGACAATATCTTATTTTTATTTTTATTTATTCTACACATTCATTATACAATAGTCCACATTTCCATACACTTGCTATCTATTTAAAGTTTTTATATCCTATGTTTTAGGTCAATCTTATGATGGGTGGATTTGATCTTGTATGGTGTGGACTTAACTTCAAATTCAAATTTATAAAACTCAAGTGCCAACTCACACACTTTTTACTAGTTGTTAGGAGCCAACTTGGTGCACATTTGTGCAAATATTTGTTATATCTAGGCATTTAAAGATTCATTTTTGTATTTAAATATATCTCAAGAATCATCCAAGGTTCATTCACAAACTCTTAAGTATTACAAGAAGAATCATTCTAGAAACACCTTAATTTAGAGAATTAAAGGAATCAACATGTTTATGTCATAATCATCTAGGACATATGCATGAATCGAAGTGTTGCCTTTGATATGCATTAATGACCATAAAGTCAAGCTAAACAAAGAGGTCAACCTAGGAGAAAACAAATGATATCTCTAAGATATTTTCCAATATCACTAGTCCTTATACATCAATAGATATCAAAGTTTAAGTTCCTATAAGTTTTAGCAATTCACAGTTAGCTAGATAAATCTTGTAAGTTACATGGCAATTATGTACAATAGGACATTTTTTATAGAATACAAGAGAGATCAAGACCAAGGGATTGGTTAGGTTTACAACATTCACTAAAATTCAAAATTTTGGTGACCATTGCATTCTACTAGGAGTTTATTACTTTTATAAGGTCAATGTTTTTTCACTTTGTATTTTATCTTGTCATCATCCATTTTCCCTAAAGTAATTTTTTTGAAGTTGCAAGTGCTTGGCAAGCTTTTGGGGTTATTCTATTTTTAAATTTTATTGATGTAATTACTAGTCTAGAAAAATTAGGAAAAAAAGAGAATGTAATAGCATCGTATTCCAAACTAAACCAAACATTAGATAGAGCATGCGAGAAATTTCAAAAGAAAGAAAAAAAAACAAACAATCAAAACAAAGTTACCATGAACTCCCATTGCAAGTTTAATTTTCTCCCGAGAATGATTGAAATGTGGATGCTCTTGTACAAAAGATTACCTATTTTGATAGCATGTAGAAAGCATAAATGAAATGGATGAAATGAATAGGATGTTCTCTTAATTTATAGACTTTTGGGAAAGAAAACGGATAGCGGAGACGTGATGAAAAATCAATGGTGGATGATGAATGAGAAGAATTCCCTAAGATTGAGGAGAAAATGGAGTCTTATGATGGAAGTTGTTGGAATGTGAAAAGTTAGGACACACTTACCAAAAATAGTAAGTTTTTGCAACCATAGGGAATGTGGGGACAAGCGTATTTAGGACCCCCTTTATTCTTGGAATTTGTTGAAGAGAATATAACTATAACTAAATAATAAATTTATTTTAACCATGTGAGATAGTGAATATGGGTAATTAAATAATTACCCATCCTCCTATTTTCACATCCTCCATCTCCCCCTTTGCCATTAATGACCATTTGGTACTCGCCAAATGGCTCGGATGACAGGGCCTAAGGCTTGGTATGCCAAAATTCAAATAATTTTGGCAGTCTTCATTTGGCAAGTGCCAAATTTGGTGCTCGCCAAATGAAATGCCAAATGTGAAGCATGGGTTTTTGAAAAACATTTTTGTGAACTTTCTTTTTCTCTTTCTCTACCAAGGAGACTATATACATGAAAAATTTACATATGGATATTTACTTTTGTATACTTTAAGTTATATTTCATGTATATAGTTTCAAGATGTTTGAGAGTGTGGATCTCTTGCAGTTATAATGAAAATTCAAGTTTTTGGAAGATCTTATAAATTTTCAAACAGTCAAATTTCAGTAATTAGCATGTCAAATTTCAATAATCAAGAGGCCAAATTTTAGTAGTCAGCAAGTTGTATCATCTTTCTCTCTCACTATCTCCTTCCCTCTCTACTCTCTATCTCTCCTCTCCCTCCCTCCCTCTCTCCCTTCATCTCTCTCTCTCTCCCCCCTCTCTCTCTCTCACACCCCTCTGTCTCTTCCCTACATCTCCCTACCTCCCTCCCCTCTCTACTTCTCTCTATCTCTTCTCTCTATCTACATCTCCTTCCCTCTCCCTCTCTTTACCTACCTCTCCTTGCATCACTCTATATCTCACCTATTCCTCCATCCCTACCTCTTTCCCTCTGTACTCTCTATCTCTCCTTTCCCTCCCTCTACCTACCCCTCTCTCTCTCACTCTCTCCTCTCTATCTCACAATTCTCTCCCTCCCTCTCACTCACTCTCTCCTCTCTATCTCACCACTCTCTTTCGCACACATGCACACCTCTATCTCCCTCCCTCCTTCCTGTTGCAAGGTGTGCACCCTTGGTCTCCTTGTGTTGTGTAGTGTAGCACTTGGGTTCGTGACATGGTTTAACCACCTCCCATAGATTCATTAACTCTAGCAATTGTATTGGGCATTAATAGTTCAATATTTTGGTGCAATGAAAACTGTCTATGTAACAATTGGTATCAAAGCTTGTTTCCTCTTAAGAAGTCTAATAGCTTGAGCAAGCTGGTCCTGAAATTTAAATACATGGAAGATAAAAAAATTATTATTCCTCTGAAAGTGATCATTGTTGAACACACAGAAGAAAATAAAGATTTGAAGGATAGTCTGAAGGAAGCAAATGAGTGCATTAAGAAGATAAAGGAAAAATATAGAGAAGTCGGTGATCAATTAAAGAAAACAGATGAGGATATCACCAGACTAAAAGAACAACTGGAAGAGAAAAGGATAATTGAAGACTATTAGAAAGATGATTTACAAAGGAAGATGGATGAATGTGCAAAGCTTGAACAAGTAATGGTAATTCTAAAATCAAATCTGGAAAAGGCAAGAAGACATGAGAATAAATTTGTGACAAGTTCTACAATGTTGGATGAACTGATTGCAGGACAAAAACCCTCTAAGGACAAAAGTGGTTTGGGATTTGAAGAAGGAAAAAACTCAAAAGCAATTCAATCCCTTGAAATGAAGACTCAAAGAAATGATAGACAATTCAAGAATCAAAGAAGAAATACTGAAAGGATTCATATCAGACAGCCTAATGCTCAAAGGTACTTATCTTTTAATGATGTTTGTTATTCTTGCAATAAGTTTCGACATAGGGAAAAAGATTGTGGAAATAAAATGAAACAAAATGGTGAAATGAATCAAAATGCTTTATTATTCTTCGGTCGATGTGTTAAATGCAAGAGGATTGGACATGAAGCTATAGAATGTAGAAGTCAGAAGTTGAACAAGATAATTTATCCATTTAATGGCTATTGTTATCACTGCAATTTGTTTGTAAACAAGGCTAATTAGTGCAAATATATATTGAATAAAGGACAATTTGGATGGAAGAATGTTGTTTTTTATAATTGTAGCAATCCAAGACACCTTGCCAGAGATTGTAGAAGCATAAATCTCAAAAGCGACTATTCGAAAAAGAGACTTCAACCAATCATTAAGATTGATCTGGTAAAGGTTAGGAAGGAAATGGAAAGGATTTGGAGAAAGGATGGAGAACCTAAAAATCAAGGAAATTTAGAATTATCACTTATATGTGTCATCTCTTGGTACAAACAATCCTATTAGAAATTAAATCCAAGCAGTGGCTAAGGGGGGGGCAATAATCAAAAAAATTAATATCCCCTTTTCAATATATCATGTCATGTCATGACATAAATGCATTTATTAAGGTAATGAATTCATATTTCATGTGAAAGGAATTTGCAAATGCACATTTGTGAAGAATGAATTTTGCAGAGCTTGAAAAGATGGAAGTTTACACCAATTCCAAGGACATCTACTTGTGTTCTAAAGCATTTAGTGCTAAAGCGATCGAAACCAAAGAAATAAATTTAAGTATGTTCAAGTAAACTCATTCGATGAAAATCATTTGTGGAAGAGAAGAAGCATACAGAGAAATCTTGAAGAAACCAAAGTGTTTCCATATCACATAAATTTGGAGTTTGGCATTGGTGTGTAGGCAAGAGGTAATTTGTTGTTGCTATCTATTATTCCCTTTGAACTGATCATTGAATTTGGTTGAATGTGATGGACATACCTTGAGTAATAAATGATTTAGTAAGATCAGAACCACAACTTAAAATGTGTCATATTAAAACCCTAGAACTTGATCCCTTGGGTGCTTTTTCAGAAGTTCCCCTTGGTGTTATTCCAATTGAAGATGTTGGGATGTATATTCAAAGAAAATTGGAAGAAACTACCTATGGAAAAGCTCGCATATTATGGTTTAAAGAATTAAGTGGAGAAGACTACCCTAAAACTAGAATACAATGTACTTATGGAGATGAATTTGGATGTGTGGAATTGTTTTTTGAACTTTAGTAATGAAGAGAGATGTATTAGACTGGCACTTAGTAGATTTCATGATCAATTTGTGTGGCTTGACGATTCACATATGATATCCAGAGAAGCAATTAGAGATATTACTGGGTTTTTATCCACCAGAACTACTCATGAACATAATCTTGACAAAGGAAACAAATTCAATAAGATCACAGGTACTAGAATTATTAATTTGGTTGTCCAGTATGCAAGTTTGGTTATTTCACACTTGATTTTTGTTAATAATGATGTCTCCACCTCTGCAATTTATTTAGCAATAGAAATGGTTGAGAAGAGGACAAAATATGATCTTTGTGAGTTGCTCTGATAAAAACTATTGGAAAATCTAAGTGGTATCAAGAAAAATAAATGCACTTTTAGATATGGAACATTGGTATTATGTCTAAATTTCTACTTTATGAAAGAAGTTCTTGGAATAGGAGAAGTTGTTTGGGAAAATAACAAACCGGATGCTCACCAGATCAAGGAATTAATAAGAAATATTGGTTATTTGGATGCACAAGAAGATGCTCTTGCTGCGTTCTTTGGAAAGTTTCAAAGAAGGATGAACAAAAGGAGAGTTCCAAAAGAATTAGTTACAAAGTATAAGGATGATATAACATTTTTGGTATCCACTGATAGCTGCATTATCAAGGTAGTTGAACTGAGATGCTCATGGATTCTTGAGCTGGGATATGAAATTGAAAAGGATTATGCTGATGGTTGTATTGAAATGTTAATCAACAACCCTCGATATTCCAGCAGACCTAGATTTGGAAATTACACATGTGGACATGGAAAAAATAACCCTTTTCACGTTTTCTTGTTTTGTCCCTCCTTGTGCTTATTTGGCTTGATTTCACCTTGATTTAATGTTGTAATGTGACTTATACATTCACATTAGGTCTTGAATATTTAAATTATTAAGACTTTATGATGTCTTGTGAAGGTGTTGTGAAGTGTTGTAACACATTTCTACACTTTTCTAGACTCTTCTTATTATAATTCATCTAAAGATTCCCTTTTTATCCCTTATCAAGTCCTATTTCAAAGTGTTGTAAAGTCTTGTAACAAGATTTCATGCTTTTCTAGGCTTGTCACCACTAATGATACCTTTATTATGCTTTATTTGGCCCCTTTATGCACTTATAGGCCTTAATTAAGTGTATTTTTGAATGTAAACCCAACAAACATCATTAAATGCAACTTAATCCCCAACACCCACTTGCAAGCCTTGAGTGGGACCCATT